>JAUZSX010308290.1:0-12456 GCA_034780655.1 Idiosepius hallami | reverse complement strand
TCCCAACAAATCCTCTTGTTTAAAATCTGAGTCAAAACTATTACATTCACTTTTAGCTATCTCGGGCAGATGAGGCTCATTAACTCGGAAGAGTAACTCATCTAGGTGAAGGGTAACAGTGATTACAAAAAACCAGGGATATAATAAGCATGTAAAAATAGCCTTAAGCCTAACTACCGGCTGTACTCAACTAAGTACATATATCCTCTTAATTTAAAATACATTTACAAGCTATCTCCTGAACAAAGATTTTCAGGACAATATATTAAAAGTTTAAAAATTTATAATTGCACACAGACTTTATAAAAGCTTTCTATATAATGTAGAGAAAAAAATTGTATGAACTGTGTGCACAATTGAAAGGTAGGTCTTGATCAGTTAACATACAAATTTTCAAGGAATATCATCAATGCAATATATATTGACTAGTTGTCTGTGAATAAATATGTCTAGGGAAAGTATGATAAAAAGTTAGTTATCGAACAAAAAATTTCAGCATGTTAAAAGTTGAAAAAGCATTTTAAAAATTTTGTACAGTTTTTTGTAAGTTATGTGTGGCTCTAGAGAGTTCTCATCTAGGTGAAGGGCAACACTGATTACAAAAGCCCTGTGGCCTCTATTGCTACCAGTCATTGCTGGTTCACTTCACTGGGCATGAGCAAGAGGGTGTTTGTCTGATGCACAACTGATACTACACCTAAAAAGCTGTGCAAGTGAGTTGGGAGCTAAAGTGGAAGTACCAAGACCTCGACTCGTCAAGACTGCATGATGATGATGATGATGATGATGTTGTGCTGCCTGTCCAATTTATCAAAGTTACTGTTATTGCTCAAGGAACATGACACTCTTTTTCTTTAATGATACGTGACCATCAAGGCATTACATTTAGGCTCTATTTTAAAACAGCTGCCTTTATTTTTCTTTCTTCCTCTAACATTATTGTTAAGCATTTTTCTGAAGAAGGAAATGTCTTCATTGAATGAACATTATCCCTTCTTGGTTCATAAAAAATTAAACACCTGTCAACATGATTCCGAACTAATTATATCTAGTCATCCATCTCTCTATTTTAAGGTGAATTTACTTATGTTAGTGTCTATGTACTTTATATTTCAGCATTCTACGTACAACTTAGATGAAATCTTTGTTAGATAGAAAATTAATCGTAGAAGGTCTCTTTTATATTTCGAATATCTTCAGATATTGAAAAATCAGTAAATGTGAAGATGGCATAAATCTTAGGGCTCTACCTTGCAAGAGAAACACTTACATTTGTAAGTGTTGTTTTTCAAGTGGCGAGTAAATATTAAAAAAAAAACACTTTTTTTTTTTCTAGTGACTGTTTTTAATCAATAATCTTCCAAATACTGCGAGAAAATGTATTTTCAACCAATATTTTTAATTAAACAAACAAAGTCGAAATATTTAAACAATAAAAGGTTTAATAGAAAAGGAAATAGAACAATATACTCTATTTTTTAAAACAAGGATAATGAAAAAATAGTCAAAAGAAATTTAATAAATTTTTATGTAGTGGAGAAAAAAAAGTTCCGATTGGATTATACAATTTCATACAAAAAAAAAATTTTTTTTTAAGAGAAAATTATGTTATTTCCTTTGACTTAATCCATTTATTTTAGAGTTCATATAGATTAAATTTATCTTTTGAATTTATAGTTTAGATTCATAACAAAAATGTATATATTTCCATTTTTATTCACTTTGGTGCTGGTCAGTTGATATAAATGAAACACATATTAATGTAAGGCATTCAACATCAAGAAACAAAAATGAATAAACACTGTTTGCTATGCACTAATTTCTATTCATGTTTCATATAAATAAACTACTTAAACATGGTTGCATCTAATTAAACTGCAGAGATGCTATTTTTCCATGCAAAAGTTTTTTTTTTATATACAGTAATGAGAGTATTAGAGAAAATTAAAGTAATTTAGAATGACATTCTGGATATAATCATCGCAAGTTTCAAAAATTGTTAAATAAGTAGCAGCAATTCATCCTGACATTGAGAAAACAATGTTTTTAGCAACTTAAGATCAACCTAACTTTATCTACAAATAGAACTGTAGTGGTTGTCTTGAAGCATTCAACAATTTATTTATTTACTTACTTGCTAGAATGACATTTTCTTAATCCCACCAGACTAGGCTCTTTCTATTATTAGTAATATATCTCTTGAGTTACTGTCACTTGGACTTATTACCAAAGCTAAATTAAACTTATGAACATTTGGAGTTTGGTTTCTCTATTACATCCGGAGACAGTTGTTATCACGATTTAAATTGTTATTTTAAATCAAATGTTTTGTCAATTCTTTCACTGTAGCATTATATTCCAACAAAGGCTTTTTATCATCCTAGAAAAGCAGTTATAACCGACTGAATGGAACAATTAAAATTCAACATAACTGGTTTATTTTTATAAGTCATATATGTGATCTTAAAGATCAGAGTGATGTGTGGTTTATTATTTGATTGTATTGGTGACGGTAGTCAAGTCGGAAGAAAATATTGGTATACTAATTAAGATAAAACTAGAAATCTATATTTACATTGGTTTGACTTTTTATGCCATATTAACCTTCATGGTCATAATCTTTTTTTTGACAAATATATTTATCTGTTTTATTGAAAGGTCTTTAAAGAACATTAGTCACTCTATTTAACTTATTGGTGGGCTGGTTTATGAGACATAAGCCTTTCCTAAGGGTATTAGATCAATAGTGAACATAGCAGACCATCTGGAAATATGCTTACTAGTATTTCAAATTTACCTTCATTAACACTTGCCCCATCTTTTGCTTCCATTGGTTTGTTTTATGACCTATCGATCTTTATGGTCATTTAATGTCTAACGGTATTTTTCTTAAAAGCTATTTGACTAAAAAAAAATGTTAAATTAGTAATTATTAATTGTTATATTTGATAAGTAAGTGAAGAAAGGGATAAAAGTATCAATACATTTCCCAAGGATATTAGCCTGAAATTGAACGCTCAAACATAACTTTAGTTCTAAAATATGAATTATATTTGATGATTTTTCGGACTGTTGTCCTCAGCCTTATTATTGTTATATTCACAATGAGGACAACAGTTGGAAAAATTGTCATACAAATTATTAAGCCTCATCCCAAGGGTTCTGAAAACCACATGAATAATAAATTGAAACTTCCAATGGTAACTGATACATTAAGTAGTATAAGCTCTAGATTTAATTATTTTATTCATCATTATTGATAAAAAAAGAACTAATAGCCAATAAATCAATTGATCCAAAATTTTAGATATTCCAAGAAAACTGAATTCTGAAAAACTGAATTCAATGAATATTTTGTAAACAGAGTTGGAGTTGTCAGAAAACTAATTGTCAGGTGATAAAATATGTGAAACCTTGAGAGATTCCTAGAAACACAGGAGTTTGAGTCTAATTATTGGGTGCCCAAAAGTTATCCTGCACTATGAGTATGTGGAAATTTAAATAGATTAATAAACAGTAAATTTTATTATAAAACATTTAGACAATACAATTTTTAGTAATGAAAAATTTTATTTATTTACAGTATCACAGCTTATCGTAAATAAAATGCTGGAAATGTCTTTCATTGATATTTAGACATTATTTTCTACTGCACAGTAACTTTTTGGACTGTAGTAAAAATACTTAGAGTTAAATCTTTTAACTTCCAATGCCATCTGTAAGCTGCTGCATCACCACATCGTATCAAAGTTAAAATTCTGATGTAATGACAATTTAATTTGCTCTCATAAATAATCAACAATGTTGATTTTAATGTAATAATGATTTTATTCGATGGCTTCAAAATTTCAAAAGAACTGAAAATAGAAATAACTTTCAATTAAAGAAGAAGAAAAAGAAATTCCATTATTGAAGCAAAGATTCATAATAAGATTTGTGGAAAAACATTCCACGCATAACTCAAGCCCGGTGTTGACTCAACAGTAGGAGATGAATTCGACAAAGGCTTGTCTGCCTTGTTGAAATTGAATTTTCAGAGAAGGGAAGGGACAAAGATAATAAGGATAAAGGAAAGGCAACATAAAAGAAGAATCTCTACAATCTCTCTCATCTTGTTGAATTCTTGGGGCTGAGAAAACATTAATAAAACTAAATGCAAGTTTAAGAGTGAAGATTCCAAAAACATTAACAGGAAAAGAAAAACAATAAAGAAGGAAGAAGAATAAGACCCAAGGGTTGATTACCTAACTTTCTATATGGAACTAAAACCTCTTTTTCATCCCTTAGTCAGTCTGGACACTTCCTGACTATCCCCAACCCAAAATGACGAAGACTGGTGAAAGAGTTCTTGATTTGATTTTCACAAGCATACTAACAATTTTCTCTATTCCCTCAATGATATTTTTCCCCCTTTTTCATTTATTCCTTTCTTCCTTCTTTCTTTCTTTCTTTCATTCATTGTCACAGGCAAACACCTCCACCTAACCTGAAAATGGAATTCCAGGTCCAATGCATAGAACAAGATTTAAGATTTCTATGAAGTCATAATAGAAAGTATCACCAACATTACTACTGTCACCATCACCACCACCATGGAGACAAAGGATTATTTAATGCCTTTAAAATTTAAATTTTAAGAAATGATTTTCATACTGGTTTTTATTTGTAGGAGTTAACACTTTGTTTTAATGAAAAAAAACAACAAAAATAACAATAGCAAAAAGTCAAAGCAAAAAAAAAATTATTTACAGGTTTATTATCATGACTGTATAATTAGTTTATTTTGTTGAACTTAACGATCTGTATGGAAAGATTAAATTCCATTCATGTGTCTTAAAAGGTAAAAAAAAAACTTGCAATTCCAATGAATAAGGATATTCATTAATAAAAGCAAAATATTTCAAAAAATGAAAGGCATTACTTCAGAGAAGATAATTTAATTGATTGATTGGTTGGTTTGTTTATTTAATCAGCACATCAACCTTCATTAGGTCATTTAATACTGAAAACTGTTTTAACTTGTTTAATTTATTCAATAAATATAATGCTATTAAGGCTTAAATGATGCTTTAAAAGTGTAAGCCTTAATAAAATTATATTTATCATTTATATAATATGATGTTTCAGCAAAACTATAATTTATTAATTTTAATTTATTTGTTTCATTGTTTTAGTTTGTTTTTATTTTTAATGGAGATGGTTGTTGTCTTTAAATATTTTTTTGGAGGGAGGAACAAGATTATTTGTTTTAGTTGAAATAATTTAAGGAAAAAAACAGAATAAACTATTGAAGAATAAACACAAAAACAAGACACAAAATTTTGTCTACTGATAATATGTTGGTGATGCTTATGTTAACCTTTATTATGTTAGAACAGCAATAATATGGACTAATTTATTTGTGCTCGTTTTAATAAGTTTGATCAGTGAACAACTGAACAACAATAATAGAAATTAAAAATATTTTGATATTTTTAATAAGAATCATTATCGATTGAAACCACAAGTTTTCTTATTTTTTGGTTTTACATATTTATTCTTATGCTCATATACTGTATTTTTGGTAACAAGTTTTAATAAGAAAAGAAGTTGCACTATTTAACTCATAGCAGAGAGAAAAAAATAGAATTATTATTTTATCCATGGGTTTTAGTATAAAATTAAACATAATAGACTGACTAGAATTTGAACTTGTGAAATACGATACTAAAACTGCGGTCCTCAATATTATTATTTTTTATTTATTTTTATTTTTTTCTAATCATGGACCCTGTTTCTCTTCCTCCTCAAAAATTTTATCTTTAATCATGGACCCCCTCAAAAGTATTGGTCATAAAACAATATTCTAGTTTTCACTAATATAAATTTTGAGCTTTTAATAAATAAAGAAATAGTATATAATTAAGATTTATTTTCATAGGAAAAGTAATTTAATGGAAATTAAGTATTCTACAACAATTATAATAATGATCATAATGAAAATAGTAATCATAATAATCAAAATTGTTATAATAATAATTCTTTACCAATATCTTGAATTTTTTTTGCAGTTATATTTCTCCTGTGGACCCCCAGAAATATTCCATGTGGAGCCTTGTTGAGAAATCTTGTACGAAAGCCTTATTTTAACCACAGACCAAAATAGAAAATCATTTCTTAGTCAAAGAGTTCTATCAGGCTCATGATTGGAGATAATTAAAATTACACTACAGGATTCTTGAATCATTACAATATATGAGAAAGAATTCAAGAGATATTATTAATGAAATACTTGTAAGTTATCAAAAACAAAGCGGAATCAAAGAGTTTCTCACAATTGGATTTTCCATAAAAAAGTTGGTCAAAGCTGAAGAAGCAAATCAACTTCTTGAACCGATTCATTGCAAAGATCATGCAATATCTTTGGAAAATATAACCTTTGAAGCCGTTATTCAAAAAAATAGATAAACAGTAAGAAAAAGAAGGAAAGAGGCAGAAAAGAACGAAGAAGAGAGAAAAAGGAAAGGAAAGAAAAAAAGAATGAAAAATAAAAAGTGAGTATTGAATAATCAGAGTATTTCAAACTGGCTAAGTTGATGTTAACAGGGATGAGTTTGATTGTAATTTGGAATTCCTTCAGCTCACCACACTACATCTGATTGATTGTTAAAAAAAATGATGAGAATATTACTGGTTGGAGAAGATTATCAATTTATTTTCAATTTACTGGCAGAAGAGAGATAGATAAAAAAAAAAAAAAAAAGAAAAAATACCCATATTTGATTTTTGGCTCAGTGTTATTTGATTTTTTCCCCCCATAATTCCAATAGAACTAATCAGGATCAGTATAAAATTCTAAGCTGTATAGTTCAGATTTTTATACTTCTTGTTAGAAATTGAAGGCCTCAGTCATCAATATCATTGTTGTATGAGTTTAGCAAATTATTAAAAAAAACAACTTTTTTAAAAACATTATCTAATCCATTTTCATTAACAGAGAAATGTTCATAACTTGTTTGTTAACTAGTTTAAAGCAACGAGATGTTCACCAAATATCGCAACACGTGTGACGAGGGGTCTCCAAATATAGCAATGACGTTGGTTTGTTGTGTGACAGGGGGCTCGAGTGTGTGCCTTGTAGTGTTGCTATTTAGTTGCTATATAAGTAAATTTTGTGGTATAGTTAGTTGTTTAATAGAGTCGAGTCTGGAGGAGGAATCAGACGAAGTGCTCACTTGAGTTGAGTACTGCTGTCAATTGTGTGCAAACAGGGATCATGTCTCATCGATGCTTGAACTCCAACTGGTCTGTCTAGTCGTTCAAATCTCTCGGTCAGAGAGAACTGTCGCAAAGATGCGAGTGTCGTAAAAATGGGTCGGAAGTCTCATTACTTCCTGTTGTAAATGTCGGTATCTTAAACTGTCTGCTATAAGTGAAATAATAAACTGATGTTCTGCATATAAATCTTTTAACCTAATGACTTTGTCTAAAATATTTGTTCTTTAGATGAAATGTCTATAAAGCTATATGAACTATTAAACTAAAACAACCAGGTATACAACAACGCAACATTTTTATTTTCAATTACTTAAAGAATTTAACCCATGACACACATACACACAGGCAATAATATTATTTGAGTTCAAATCCTGGTGAAATCCACAAAATTCACTTTCAACTGCTGCACTAAATACGATTTCAGAGTCAAAGCTTTTACCACTGCTCTAATCTCACTGCTCATAATAATGGCAGGCCTCATCCACCTGGGTTTTTGAAATCAGTGTTATCCTTACACCTAGATGAGTTACTCTCCCGAGTTAATGAGCCTCATTGGCCTAAGACAGCTGAAAGTTAATGTAATGGTTCTGAGTGGGTTTTGAACTTGCGTAATACAATTCTAGAGTCCAAGATTTTACTACTGCTCTGTCTTAACTACCCAAAGAAGTTCCTAGGGAATAGAATTAAAATTGAAAACAAGGGAACAGGGAGAGAAAGAGAGAGAGAGAAGAAGAATGAGGAGGGGAAAAGAATGAAATAACCAGGGAAAGTGATAAAAAAAAAAGACTGAGAATTATTTGGTATTCAGTGGAATTATGGGAAGGAAAAGTATTTTCTTTTAAATTTTAGTTTCTATGAATTGAATGAAAACCACTGGGAGCCATAATGAAGTGAAAGTTATTGATTGAGATGAAAAATTCAGTTCATTGCAGACCATTGAATGGTTGTCTAAGTAAGGCTGCTGCAATTCCCTCTTCAAACAAGTCAATCTTTTTTTCTTCTTTAACCTCCAGCACTAAAGTTGCTAAGAGAAAGGATCTAAGTGACTGTATAATCCATTTAGACCTTGTCCAACAGTCAGCAAGTAAAAGAAAGAAGAAAAGTAAAGAAGCAAGGGGGGGAGGATTAAAAATAACTAAAAATATATATAAAAGAAAAGAAAAAAAAGGAGAAAAAGGAGTCAATAGAAGAAGAAGAAGAAAAGAATTGAAAAAAAAAAAAAAAAATCTGTCAAATGCAGATTTAAGCTTGGCCATTATCTTTTCATTCCATTACTGTAAATATAAAGAATGTACTTTATTCTGCATACAGGATATATTTAACTAGAATTAAAAAAAAATGAGTTTAACAAGTGATTCAACTAAATAAACTAGTTTAGAAAGACATATCTACTTTATAAACATTAAAAGGATGCATCTAAATAATAATTATAATAATAACTAGCAGAACTAATGGAAATTTCATCATCATTGAAATTTTTTAAAAACAATAAAATGAAAATAATATAAAAAGATTTCAACAAAAAGAGAAAATAATAAAGAGAGGTAAAGTAAAGGGGAGTTTTTTGAAATTTAAAAACTTACAAAATCCTCTTAGAAACATTATTTATTTGTACAGTTATAAAATAATATAGACAACTTGGAACCTTAAATAGACATTTTTTTTAAAATTTTGACACAGGAAATGGTTCTAATGATTTTTACCTGATAAAGAGTGAATATAAAAATAGGTAATTTGCTTCTCTTTAATTACTGTATGTGATGACGATCATTACTTGTGACATTGGACAGATGTTGGACAAGCAGATTAATATATAGGGGAAGAAATGAGAAAAAATGTTTAGATTAAAACTTTGTATAAATTTGAAAAATATCGTGAGAGAGAGAGAGAGAGAGAGAGAGGAAATCGTTGAATTTAAGATTCCTAATTTTAGCCAAAATGACAGCAGTTTTGAATTATTAAAAAGATTATTGGAAAAACATACAAGGAAGTACTTCCACTGTAAAATAAGCAAATGAGTTCCGAACAGGAACAAGAGAGAAAAGTAGGAAACTGCTGTAATTTACTATAAATCCAAACGAGGTGACATTTTGATAACATCTGACTACAGTGGAACTCTTCAATAAAAGAAGAAAAAGAAAAAAAATTCAGGAAAAAACAATAAATGTGCTAAATGGAATTGTTTTGCCATTATCTGTAAAGCTTGTTTATTTGTTTGATTGATTGTGTTTTATGGCATATCAATCTTTTTAGGTCATTTAATGCCAAGAACAATCATTATATATACAGTTTTTATTTTAAATAACACAATGTTTGCTATTTAACCCATACCTGAAGGGAATGTGGGGATTCATATATATATATATATATATATATATATACACACACATTCTCTATATCTAAATACATCTAATTCACAACATTACTGTAGTCATTTTTGTGTCTTTTATTTAAACATAAAATAGCTATTTTAGGGCATGAGGAGAGCGTTAATTGGTCATTAATTAGGAATGGTAAGGTCTGCAGTAAAGCATACAACTATCCTACAACTTTGTAAAATCTCAAATTTTGAATTAAAAAATTCTTACAATTATATGCCATTTCTGGTAATGTTTCTATAAAACCTTTTGGGGGAAAAATGATTGAAGTTTAAAACCTAGTGCACCAACCTGTACATTCTTTGTAACACTGTATTTTTGTCTAGACATCTGGCAGGATGAAACTAACATTTTGATATAAAAAACTGGCTTCTTTTAATTGTATTTCCTACTTTGTTAAAAACAAAAATGTAACATCATTTAAGTGCAATGCTTCAACTGTCATGACCAAAATGGATCCATCTTTCTTTTTTGTTACACAATACCTTCACAACAAATAGATTTCTAAAAGGGAAGAAATACCATGAGCAAAGATTCAAGAACAAGGCAAAAGGCAGTAAGAGTGGAATTTCTAGGAAGAGAATTGGATTAGCCAGAATTTAAACTTTTGTGTTTCAGAGGCAAGTATTAATGTTAGATTTAAATAAACCAGTATTCTTTTCAACTCATGGCACATCTAAGTAAAAGACAATAACCACTAAGAAGTGATAATTGCATATCAGATAATCACAGCTAAGAAGGAGCTAATTTCATATCAGACAATCACAGCTAAGAAGAGGCTGACTTAACTACAAAACAGATTATCAGATCTTAGATGATTTAACTAAGAAACAGACAGCCATAGCTAAGAAGGTGACAAATAAGAGACAGACAACCACATCATTGACCAACAATGGAAAAAATCATTGGAATATAAAAAAAAACCTTCAAGAAGCTTTTAAACAAGTTGACAAACAGATGAGGCAAAGACAAATAAGAAATCTAAGAAGTCTATGTTACACTCACGTTTGATTAAGAAATAATAGAAAAGAAAAATAAATACCGTATTTTTATAGACAAGGTTTGTCTTGTAAAAAAAAAAATGGAGTTTCAATTTTTTTTCGTCTCTTCTGCTCTAGCACACCATGACACACCCAACTTACATTCTTATTGTAGCCATTCAGCCCTAAGTGACTGCCTTAATGTCAGGGTAGGGCTATGACAATATGCTTTTATTAAAAATTATTCTTGTCATAACCCTAGTTATTAGAGCTGTGACAATAATACATTTTCACAGCCCGACTAATAACAGCAGAATGAAAAGAAATGGTAATATAAAATACCTGAGTAACGAGAATAATATTAATAAAAGCATGTTGGTTAGAGCCCTAATCATGAGCATTTGGCTGTCAATTACTCAAGTTTTCAGTCAGTGACAATTAACGAAGATAGTAATAATCATGACATGAAAAGAAGAAATCTTTTTTCTTAGGGGTTTCCTTTTAGGATTATTCAATGTGATTTTGTAAGTATGATACTTGGAAACTATTATTTTGAAGAGCTTGATATTTTTAGGGAAGGTTTGAATACTTCAAAACATTGAACTATTAAGAATATGCAGAAAATAAATGGTATACTGAAATGATTGATTTCTTTGTTAAAATTTTTTTTGTACATACATAGTTTTTTTAATAACATAATATGCACTATTTAGTCCATGGCTGGAGAGAATATGGAGATTCACACCTTTCCCAAGGATATTCGTAAAAAATATTCTAGATTGGATATGAAATACTTGGAATTCCTCCATGAGTTCTTGTTAAAGGTCATGCTTAGAACCTAATGATAATAATGATGCTGCTGCTGCTGCTGGAGACATTAGGGAAGTTCTATATATATATAATAATAATAATAATAATAATGATAGATTATATTCATAATGAAAATAATAACGCTAGTGGTGGCAGCAATTTCAAAATACTCTCTTCAAATCTGCCGATCTTGCCAAGAACTAAAAGGTTTCCTCAAAACCGAATTGACAATGAAAGCTTAATAACAATAATAATAATAAAAAGGTTAATAAAAAAAAAAAAAATTAAAAAAAAATCTTTTATGAACATTACAATTATGTTGGGCAGAAGAATGATTTTTTTTCTTCTTTTTTTTTACCAAAGGCAGGAATTATGGAGATAAAAAAAGAAAAAAAAAAAAGAAAGAAATTGTTCGAATCCTCTCAGTGTATGCCATTGCCAAAAGTAGTGCTCAATTCTCGGAAGACAATTTGCAGAGAAATGCTAATCAAATTCCACAATTCTAAAAATAGGACTTTTTTTTTTTCTTTTTTCCAAGACAATACTGGAAGTTGTCACTCTTTATTCTATAACCAAACTGACACTTGATGGCAACAAGCCATTTCTATGGTCAATCAAAAGATTCAGCAATGACTGTCAAATCCTAAATTTTTCTGACTCATTCTATTAAGCATATTTTTTAAACATATTTATAAAACATAGAAAAATAGACTATATTAGAATGTTTATGTACACTGTCTGTCCAGATTTGAGACTATTTGATGAAATAATTTTATATACATATTAAATTGTAGAGTAAGTTTGGTGTTGCGGGTGAAACACACCTCATAATGAACTCTACCAATCACTATAAATGTGATCCTTCTCGTCAACAACAAGAGAGGGAGGATTAAATGTGCCAACCATTTCTGTTCCTTTTGTTAATATACTTATTTGTTAAGCTTTAAAACAGTCTTGTTTATTCTATTTAACTACACTGTATGCAATACCACATTTGGCTACAATCGACCACAACAGTTGCCTATATTTAG
>JAUZSX010308279.1:0-12459 GCA_034780655.1 Idiosepius hallami | reverse complement strand
TTGCTAAAAATGGGGTAAAAACAGACGCTAAATACGGGCGTTCAAAACGCCGATTGTTTCAAACTGGTCATGCCATAAGTAAAAGAGTCGCATCGGAAATGTAGATCCGAAGTTTGGTGCAATTTCGTTAAAAACTCTTGTTGAAAACGAACTGGGTGTACAATGAATAAGAAACGCCTGGACAACGCCGGGTTAATGGCGAAACAAATTTTTTTTTGGCCAAAAACACGAACCCATTCAAATCTTGAAAATTGGTATATACCATCCGTCGGTCATAGAACGCCATCATGTCAAATTTAGTTACGATTCGTCCAGATTGTCAACACTGAGTTTGTGTTTTTTGATTATTTCTCCGACTAATGTTTATTGACTGAGATATTTGCTTTCAGGAGCCCGCCGGTAACACAGGGTCACAGGGGAATAAATGAGCACTCTCTGACAGATGGCCCATCAAGATTCTCTGTAGAAAGAACCCTTTCGAAAAATTCATAACGAGTTTACTGACATGGAAGGGAATTCTTTTAAGTAAACCCATGACACATAAAACACACAAGGAAATTGAATAAGGCAGAAGCGTCAGTTTCAATATATCACTTTTCACTTACAGGGCGCATCTGATCCAAAGCTTCATGATAAAATTGTTTATACTGGTTATTTCTTCGTGGATAAAAACAATAGAGGAGTTTAGGTTATTTACCGCTAGATAAATCTATTATAATATAGATATCAGATCATTGTATGCGATCCTACATGCTGTAGCCCTGCAGAAAATAAAACTTTAATGAGCCATGTTCAGATGTTAATATGCGCTTTATTTTTAGTTATTATTTGGGGATCTCGCATTAATCACCAGGCAATCTTGCACCCAGCAACCAGTGGTTTTCACTTGTGTCACCTCTGCTGTTTCTATTTAGCAGATCCAACTCTGCCAACACCATTTGTTGACTCCTTAAAGTGGCAATAAGTGTCCTCTGGCACTCCTTTATATTTGGATACCTTGCAGTCAGTGATTGAAGGCCCTCCTCCACCATTTATTTCTTTCTCTTTTAATATTTCATGAGTGTACCATTATTATTATTATTATTATTATTATTATTATTATTATTATTATTATTATTATTATTATTATTATTATGATTCAATTAGTGTAAATCTGCTCAACATTGGAGAAACTGGTTCTCGATAGATCCCCGAAGTTAAGCAACTTAAGGCCTGTGACCACTTATAAATATCATGCCAGGCACTGTACCAGTCTGGTTGGCCGTCCATGACATTATCAGTTGAATTCATTAAGCATTCGAACTGAGTGACCTTTCCTCTTCCCCATCCCCTCTCAAACCGGCTGACCAGTGGCTAAAAACTTTCTTGCTTAGAGTTACCACCTTGGGTGAGAACTGGATGTTTCAGCCCAAAGTTTATCAAAAACAACAATAACAATTACCAGGCCTTACAGTTTGATCATCGAGTTTCGAGTATTAGTAAAAGCTTGAACTCTGGAATCGTATTACACAAGTTCAAATCACAGTGAAAACCATTGCATCTACCTTTAGCTGACTTGGGAAGATGGGACTCGGTTACTTGGGAGATAAACACATCTAGATAAAGGGCAAAACTGATTAATATAGCGCAGTAATATAATGAGCACTTAAAAATCGCCTTGTTCGTAATTTGGGTTAGTGCTCGACTATGTAAATGCATCTTCATTTAGGTGAAGGGTGACGCTGATTACAAAAGCACGGGAATATAATGATCACATAAAAATGGCCTTGTGCCTAACTTGGGTAGATACTCGACCAAGTAAATATAAGCAACAGCCAAGGGCCATGGCAGCAACAACGGATTTGGAAATGATCTATAGAATCTTGATCCTGACATCAAAGATCTGGTTGTAGAGCAAGAAAAGTTGAAAACAAAATTATAAAAAGAAGCACATAAAACTTGTTGCAAAATCAAGTCGTTCTTTCTAATTTAATTCTGGTTGGTTGTATTAGTTTTGTTTGGCCGTTGGGTAGGCCTGATATTGAGAAGGTTGGTGCGATTCATCAGGTTTGTAAAAGGGTAACAAGGGATTTTCGTTTGGCTTCAACAATTGTTTTTCTTCTCTTTTCTTTGCTTTAATTTCGTTTCTGGTTTCCTTGTCTAACATTTAACCTCTAATTTGGTCGGCAACACAACACATTTGGCTTCCTTGAGTTTATAGACAACTTTTGAATGAAAAAGAATTATCCACTCTTCATCCATTTTTAGGTTTCGTTCACATTCTTAGATTCTTTCTTTCTCTTTTACACAATATTTTCCATTCTTTCTCCTTTTCGTCAATTCCTTTCTCTTGCCTTTCTTTTTTTTCGGTCCAAAGCTCCCTCTAGCCCTATCATCGATCGATTCAGTATTATTTTCTCTGTTTCAGCTGCTACCATTACTATTAAGCCAAATTAGTTCTTATACACTTCACACCCATAAAACAACTTCGGAACCGTAGTACTCAGGTGCAAATCCAAGTTGTTTGGGAAAGGTATGTATCCCCATCCACCCTCCAGCTATTTACTAAATAGTACAACTTGGGTTATTAGAAAAAATATGATTGCATAAAGTAATGTTTATCTAAAGTAACTGTTCTCGGCATTAAAATCACCTAAAAAGGTTGATATATTTACGTGATGAGCACCAACCCAAGTTTGGCACAAGGCCATTTTTACGTGCTCTTACCCAGGCTTTTGACATTAGGTGTTACCCGTAACCTACATGAGCTGCTCTCCCGAGTTAACGAGACCAATCTGCCTGAGGCAGCTAAATATGAATGCAATGGTTTTGACTGGGATTTGAACTCACGTACGACGATTCCAGAGCCCGGGTTTTTACCAATGATCCACCTTCGCTGCTCATCAACCTAAAAAGGTTGATATGCCACAAAAATCATAAAACAGTAAACATGTATAACGAAGTTGACCGGTGGATTAATATTCCGTTGAAATCTGCAGCTTAAAGTCAGTTCTAAATAATATTTGTAATTTGTTGAGACTGATATGCCATCAAACTTGGAAATGGAAAATCATATAAGTATTAAGCGGCTATTTACTGGGAAGAATAAGGTTTTAAATTAGCAAATAAAAGTAAACTGAAGAAAATACCTTTATTCTTAGTTTTGATTTAAAGTCATTTCAGGTTAACAAAATAGAGTCTAAATATAAATCAACATAAATGATCAAAAATTGGGATAATATTCCAACTCAGAAAAGAATCCGATTTTATATTAGGCATATCTAGTCTAAAAATCTAGATTACTTATTCCAGATAAACTAGGGTATATATTTAGTTGGTCGAGCACCAACCAAAGTTAGACACAAGGCCATTTTTATGTATTCATTCAATCCCTGAGCTTTTTTTTTGTAATTAGTATCTACTGTTATTAAAATGACTTTTTTTTGTCATGTTTGTTATCGTCTTTGTAACCCATCGGTCCCCTTTCTAAATCACATAAGGACACATAAGACGCTACTCGATACAGACTGTGAATTTTAAGGCGGCAATCATCTGTAAAGATGCTGCAGATAGCTGAAATTAGATATCATTGTTATAAGTGGAATGATAATTCGTATAAAACGGTTTCAGAGTAGAGGCTTTTACTACTGCTTTTAGATTAAATTTTTATTTATCACTCTAAAAAAACACAAAACATTTGAACTCTAAACATGACCTTTCTATTTCTAAAATCGTTGATTAAGACGGATATTTTTTCATTTTTTTATTTATTTATTTATTTAATGGTAGGGAATGCTGGAAAAATATTCAAGATATAACAAACTATATTTTTATGAGGAGACAGATTTTCGCATTATCACCAGTGTGTTAATATAAAAAATTTTTTTTTTTTTTAATTTTTTGCATGAAGAAATTCAAAGATGCATTTCTGCTTTTAACGCATGATTCTCAGACAGGTTGTATCACATCGTCAATATTAGCTACCGAAAAATGCTATTTTCAGGTCATAAATGCATTTCTTTTTTAAATGATTTTAGTAATATGCGTATATATGGACACCAAAACAACAAATGTGACCCAGATTACGCATTTGACACGCAAGTATCCAAATTTTTTTACTTTTAGCTATTTCGGGGCAATTCTCCGAAACCTCGGATTTTATTTGATCATTGGTTTACCTTGATGAATTACTCTCCGTGATTTGACGGGTTTCTTGAATCCGATTAATTTTTCTTTCACTCAATGTTATCTTTACACCTAGATAAGTTATTTTCCTGAGTTAACGAACCCTACTTTTATAGGTAGCTAAAAATAACTGTGATGTTTTGTTTGTTTGTTTTTTTTTCGGCTTGGGGTTCGACCCCGTTAATACGATTCCAGGTTCTATGGGTTTATCGCTGCTCAAATCCCCCTAGTGATGAAAAGATTGAACGTTAAAAAGAGAAAGTTTGTTTTTGTTTTACGGCATATTAATATATATATGTCATTTATTGCCGGGAACAATCATATTTTGATTATTGTTTTGTTGTACACATGGATTTTTATTATAACACATTGTGCACTTGCATTTTTTTTTTAGATGAGCCTTAATAAGTGCATTAACTTTATTGCGGATTTTCGTCATGTTCTTGGTAATTAACTACCAAGATTTCTAATTTTGTACTCAAGATGAGAAAAATTTTGTCCTCATTATCAGGACAAAAAGATGAGTTAAGTACCAAGATGAGGACATAATTCTGCGAAATAGTCAATACTCACAACGTGTAGTATTTAACCCATAGCTATTGTGAATTTTGGGATTCTTACCTATCCCAATGTTATTAGTCCAAATCTGAACATAAACCGAACGACTAAGATTCGAACCTGCGTATTAGAATTTTGAAGTCCGACTGCCTATCAACTGTCCCAAGTAGACCTTCCCGGGAAAATAGAGTATTTAGAAATAAAAGGCTGCAATTGTTAAAAATGAGATCTGTCGTGTGTCGATTGAGAACTTCCCGCGCCAAATGATAAGTTGAAATGTGTGCGATTGGAATTTCTTAGTGGATTCAGGAGATAAATCAAAGGAAAAATTCTACGAGACTTGCAATCCTTCATTGAGTCACTTGGCACTGGCCGGTCGACCACGCGCCGGCCTGCCCGCCCACCTTCACAGGGTTAGGGGCCCCCGTACAAAAATTGCTTTCAACAGCTGGATATGATATGACACAGAAATATGCAAGGGGAGCAGGAAAAACGAGGGGCGTCGACGATGATAATATAGACAGGCACGCACGTACTCAGTAACGGATCGTTTCGCCTCCTCACCCTGACACGCATATGATCTTAAATGCCTAAGGAAACACAAATACTCCATGACAATGAGAATCCATTCAAAATTAACAATTGTAACTACATGTTATGTACAAACACACACACATATATAATTAAAACATTTGGTCAGCGACGTTGGAGCATTGGTAAAAGCTCGGGCTCTGGAATCATAATACGCGAGTTCAAATCCCAGTAGAAACCATTACTTTCACTTCAGCAGCCTCGGGCAGATGGGGCTCGTTAACTCAGGGAATAGCTCATTTAGGTGAAGGGTAACACCGAATGTAAAAAGCCCGGGTAAGAGTACGTAAAAATGGCCTTGTGCCAAACTTGGGTTGCTGCTCACCAAGTAAATATAATATGTAATTAAAATATTATTCTCAAACGTGAAGCGCTCCATTAGGGCAGTGGATACACTGTCAGACTTCGGGATCGTAGTTCACGATTTAGAATCCCAAACATTTTGTTATCATTTCGACCTACACCCTTGGGAAAAGTATGAATCCTCACATTTTCTCCAGCTATGGGTTAAAAAATGTATATTTTGTTATCCAAAAAGGCTATATGTAGGTGAACGAAAAAAAAAAGTTTCTCAAAAAATACTGTTCTGCGCAGTAAATGGCCTAATAGGTTTGATGTGCCATAAAACAAAACCAGCCAAAGAAACAATTATTCCTAAATGTAGTTACGCGAAAACAAATGTACGCATGCGCACAAAATATCAGGCACATGTATTTTTTACAGAGTGGTGCAAAACTCGTGCAATTGTATGTTTTGTGGGACCATTTTTTAAAGATTTTCTAAAGCTGTTTCTGTTAGATTAAAGAATTAAATAATGCGTGACTTTTGCGCCACCTTTTATTTCAAAGATATATCATCAGAAATATTATCAGAAAATGATTGTTCTCGGTATTAAATAACCTAATAAACGGTTCATAGTGTTGTGCATGGTGTAATAACTGGTTTCCTCGAAAGGAGTAGCATGGACACCGCGTTTAGGGTTTGTTACTCGTCCAGTTTTCTATTCCAAAACATCTTTTCTTCCGGTATTAAATGACCTAATAAACGGTACATAGTGATGTGCATGGTGTAACAACTGGTTTCCTCGATAGGAGTAGCAGGGAGACCGCGTGCAGGTTTGTAACTCACCCCGTTTTCTGTTCCAAAACACCTTTTCTTCGTTTGATAACTTTATTTGATTTCCCTTAGTTTTCTTAAGACTTTTCTTCCGTCCTCCCTCCTTAAATTCTAACTTCTCCCCCTGCTTCCTGCTATTAGACACTCCATCTATTCTCTTCTAATGAGGGTTTTCAAACTCGACTAAGCACCTTGTTTGCAGAAGAAGGGCAGAGTCCGGCCAGATCTTGATAACAATAGACCCGACAGCTGTTTGGAGAGTTTTCATGTCAAAACCAAACAAATAGATAAATACAAACCTAATTAATAAAATAAATACCATATTAACTTGTTTATAAGTCGCATTTCTGTGAGACGATTTTAAGGTTAATTTTTGGAGGTCGAATTATACATAGGTAATGTTCTGGAATATGCTGTTAAAAAGCGACTCGCTCGTTTGATTCTATATATGAAAATCAAATGAACCCAACTAACAGAAAAAACACGACTGTGTCAAGGAACAATTATTTTTCAGATTATTGTCCTCATCTTTATTGTTATATATTTCCTTACGTTTCGATAGAATTTCCCTTCGGTGTTCGTTAGGAATTATTAAAAAAAAAACAATAACTATATATTATATATTAATTATGTATATTAATTGTGCAGTCGACGTGGCCCAGTTGATAGACAATCGGACTTCGGAATCGTGCAACACGGGATCGAACCTGAGTTGTTCCGTCTACGTTAACATATCGACTAATACCCTTAGGAAAGGTATGAAGCCCTATATTCTTTCCAGCTTTGGGTTAAATAGTGCAAGACCTCAACGGTAGATATGGCTGATGATGTCCACAGTAACACAACGGCACTGAAGGTGAATGAAGGCTGCAACAGAGGATGACTTCTAGTCGTCCTTGTTCTCTCCATGCCACCGGAACCGGGTCTTTCTCTGCTTACGGGCCGTGTGGTGACTGCAGGTGCATCAATCTCCCCACGTTAAAAAAGACATCACGCACAGGTGTCCACTCGAAAGGGTCGACAGAACCAAGACGGGGGACAGTCATACTCGACAACGAGTGACTGCCATGATGCATATAATTTATATATATTGATTATATATATTGATTAATTATATATAAACTATATATAGTTAGGTATTAAAAAAAACAAAAACAATATAACTATACATTTTTTTAACTATCTTCTTTTTTGAAATCCAGTTTTAGTTTTTATTTTTAATGCATGATTTATTTGTGTTGTCGGGCATTTTTTAAGCCCTCCACTTGTTTTTATGTTTTGTTTAATAGTTCATTTCTAACGGATGATTAGTTTTTGTTGTCAAACGTTTTTTTTTCAGTCAGAATCCCTCGTGATCATGTGCATTTATGTTAAAAGTTGAGTAAAAACAGATAGTATCATGGTATTAAGAAATATCAAAATACATTAAATTGAATTATAATTAGAAATAGAATAAATAGGGAAAAAACATAAACATATTAAAAACACTATGGAAGTGGAAATTCATTTGTACTTGTGGGTAGGCAGTCGACTCCAGAATCGTGGTACATGAGTTCTAATTTCAGTCGTTCCATTTGCAGGCATAATTATACTAATACCCTTGGGAAAGATATGAATCCCCACATTCCCTCCAGCAAACATTGTGTTATAAAAAAAACTACGTGTGTATACATAAAAATATGGTTTTGCCATTAAATGAACCGAAAAGGTTGATATGTCCTAATATACAAAAAAAAAATAAGCAAAAACACTTAAAAACAAAGAAAAATTAGAATTTACCAAAAATAAGCAAAAGCAAGAAGAATTAAAAAAAATGTAAAAGAATGCTACCATAGACCCCTTTCCATCCAAAACAGATCGTATATGACAAAAAAGCCGTCGAAAAGAGGCGGACAGAAAAGTAGATGGGTTTGAGATGCAATGCCCTCTGTGAATATTCAAGTTGACGTCCATGAAATTTCTACTATTTTATGAGAATTAAACGTAAACAAACGCCGCGAGCTGACATTCTTTGAAACTGACAAGTTGGTGCACCAGAAACATAAACATAGACTTTCATTCATAAATGAGGACATCTGTCACTCTCGATGGAAAATAAAACAATATTTGAACTTTTAAAAACGGGTTTGTAGCCTATTTTTTCTTTCCCTCTCTCAATCAAGTTTTCTTTATAATAATTCAAACAGTACGAAATATTTTATATATTGCTTCTTCACATTTAAATTAGTCAAATTTACTGTTTTTAGAATTCTCGAAATAATGCGTGATATTTTGTATATTCATTATTCAGACTATAGTCCACATATTTATATTTATTAAATTTACTTAATAGAATCCTTTTGATGAGGCTTGATACTTTGTATATTTATTGTGCGGATTATAGTCCACAGATTCATATTTAATAAATTTACTGTTTTTGGAATCCTTAAGAAGAGGCTTTATATTTTGAACACTTTTTATGCAGATTAAAATTTTCACCTTTATCTTTGTTAAATTTACTGATTTCCGAATCTCAATCTGAATGATTCTCATAAAGAAAACAGTAAGTTTATTGATTATAAACATAAGGACTTTAGTCTGTACGATAAATACACAAATTTTCAAGACTCATCTCTAAGATTCCGTAAAATAGTAAATCTAACAATCATAAAGATGAGGATCATACTATGCATTATGAATACATACTCATAATGTCTGCTAATCTTTTAGAGGGAAGTCCCCTTGCTCTAGGGGTTAGCCAGTCGGGTGTTGTAATCGTAATACACGAGTTCGATTACTAATCGTTCCCAAAATAATTGAAAATGTATAAATCCCAAAATTTTCTCCAGCTATAAGTTAAATAGTGCAAATTGTGTTATTAGAATAACTACGAGTGGCAAAAATGAAAGTTTATCAACAAATTGATTGTTCACAAAATTAAAGGATCTAAAAACACTGATATGCCTTGAAACAAGCCAATCAAACAAACAAACCAATCTTTAGAGACTTTTCTCGTTCGGAACAAAAGAGCATAGCGATTAAACAAAACGTGAAAGAACAGAACAACTTCTAATAAGAATTTTATTTGTAGAAATGTTCACAAGATAAAAACCTTGGTTGGCAGTGAAGGACCTCCATGGGTTAACCGACCGATCAATCAATTTTCTGTTGCAAATGAGCCCAAGAAATAGATGATGTAAACAGATAACGACCGTGCCCTGGACAGCGTCTTCTCTTCGCTCCTTCCCAGCTTCAATCATCTGTCAGTGCCCTTTGCCGCCGCCATATCAAGCCGAATCCTTGTGGAGAAGATGCCTCTTTGAGCCGGGATTATCAGCGCGCATCTGTACAGGAGCTTTGCGTTCCGTTCTGTCTGCCTTTTTTCTTCTTTTTTTTTGTGACTGATCATTTTTAAAAAGGGTTTGGATTGATATGCACAAAACAATTGCTGACATTTGAAGCCCCTTTCCACCTATCTCTCCGAATTCATCAGGACAACGGTGTTTTAGTTGACTACTGATATGGGTACAAAGAAAAACAAATATGAGGGTCCTTCCAGAAAAAAATGTCTTCTATTTTTTATTCGACCTGAATGGATCAGAGGGGATTGCAAATTGCATTGTTATCATTTCAGCAATTATGACTTAGTGATATATGTCTGTCCTCTTTAAAGTCTAGCCATTACCACTTCTCTTCTTGGTCTTCTTACATGGTCCACCATTCATGTTTCTTTCCCAGATAAGCAAATTAGCATCTAAAGTAATTGTTCTCAGCATTAAAATGACCTAAGAAGGTTTATATGCCGTTAAACACCAAACAAAAAACAAACAAACATAAAACAAGAAACATGTATAACGAAGTTAACCGAGAGGATTAATATTCCGTTGAAATCTGCAGCTTAAAGTCGGTTCTAAATAATATTTGTAATTTGTAATGACTGATATGCCATCAAACTTGGAAATGGAAAATCATATAAGTAGTAAGCGGCTATTTACTGGGAAGAATAAGGTTTTAAATTAGTAAATAAAAGTAATCTAAAGAATATACCATCATTCTTAGTTTTGATTTAAAGTCATTTCAGGTTAACAAAATAGAGTCTAAATATAAATCAACATAAATGATCAAAAATTGGGATAATATTCCAACTCAGAAAAGAATCCAATTTTATATTAGTTCAAAACCACTGTCAGATTTCAAGGCTATGTACGTATATATTTTTCGTTTTTAAGTCCATATAAGGAGAAAAAACGTGGCAAGATTTGAAGATCCGAGATAATTAGATATTTCTCTATATCCACACCCTCAGATACCGATACGTATAATGTATATATGTATCTAAATATATAGGTGGTGAAAGTAAAGCATTAATAAAAGCTCGGACTATGCAATCATATTACGCGAATTCAAATCCCCGTTAAAACCAATGCATCTAAGTTTAACTGTCTCAGGCAGATAGGGCTTGTTAACTCGATTAAACAAAGATGTGGGGGTCAACTTTAAACAACAGATAAAACAATAGTCTGACTTCGGAATCGTAATACGCGAGTTCGAATCCCAGTCGTGCTGTTTAACATGACATTTACACTATTAACATTCCGAAAGGTTTTAATCCCACACTAATATAATAAAGCGAATTGAGTTATAAAAAAAACTACGTGTGTATAGAAAACTGTTATCAAAAATGATGGTTATTGACATTAAATGACCTGAAAAGATTGATATGGCGTTAAAAATCTAACAATGATAACTACGTTATTATTTGTATCAAAACAAGTGAAGTGCAGGGTGAACAATAGCCTGTCTTTATAATGACATATCATGAAAGTTCTTTACATTTTTCTTTACCCTCGAAACCAGGGTGAGAGATAATGGAGCTGTATACTTAGTGAAAAGAGATAAAGTTGTTTTATTTCTAAGTACAGAAAAGCACCCCAGTGGAACGAGTTTTAAAGTCTACACCTGCAAAATAAATAGGATACCCACCACCCTGTACCCTGAATTTAAGTATCTGAATGAAAGAATGTTCTGGAAGGCTGGACACTTAAATAAAAAAAAAGTTTAGAAAGTAACACGCAAACAGATTTTTTAAAAAAATTTGTAAGTGAAAAAAAAAAAAAAAGGTGATTAAAAAACACTAAAAAAAAACATTCTAAAAATATAAATCATCAGGAAAATAAAACACTATTGTTAATTGTGTGTGCATCAATCTATTTACATAAGCCGAGGGGTCCATTTTTTATTGGATAAGGATTCAATTTAACGGCATATTGAATAATGCAATGTTTTCATGCAAAAATTACTCCACTAAAAGACAGTAAGATGTGGGTCCTAATATCTTTATCGCTCCAGATGTTACATTCTGTGAACAACACTTATGATGGAAGAAAAAAACAAACAAATTCCAATACTACTCTGAACATAACTCTATAGGTTGTGGCCCCAAAATTCTTCATAAATGTAGATTATTCATTATGTGACCTACATTTATCGTAGAAGGAAATCAAAGAAAAACAAATGCCATACTCCCTTGAAAGTAATACTATTTTCCCCTAGTGCAGATGTCGCACATTGTGAGATTTTAAATTTCATAACATAATCTTTAATAAAACCACCATTGATGCGGTAAATATTGTTAAAATAAATAAAAAGCTGAAGTTTAATTGTATTTTGGAAACTATAGGTGGTAAAAATTTCGGCATTCAAGTGATAAGTTAGAATTGAAATAAAGAAATTATTATTGCAATAAAAAAATATTTATGAGATGTTACAAAAAATTACTCATGCATGAATTTATAAACAACTAGCAGTATTACCCAGCTTTTTCTCGGGGTTTGCGCTGATGCTTTTTTAATATTATTTTTGAACTCTATATTTTGTAATTCCGATATTTTCTTTCTTGGTTTATTTTTTTAAAATCCAAACCCAAACACCAAATCTAAGCTTTACTTCAAGCCTAACCCTAATTTATAGTGAATATGATATTTACTTGGTAAGCACTCCCAAGTTTGGCACAAGGCCATTTTTACGTGCTCTTACCCGGGCTTTATATAT
>JAUZSX010308268.1:0-12460 GCA_034780655.1 Idiosepius hallami | reverse complement strand
TCTAGGTGAAGGGTAACACTGAATTCAAAAAGCCCAGGTATATAGAGCACGTAAAAATGGCCTTGTGCTAAACTTGGCTTGGTGCTCTACCAGTAAATATGTTATATACATTATATATATATATATATATATATATATATTGGTGTTTGGCCACGACCCTATGAGTTTCGGCACTGGCGTGTCATATATATATGCTAAAACAAATGCGAGAAAAACTAATACCGAAAAAAAACCCTTAAACCTTGATTAAAATCATTTACCCTTGGAAAAGTTATGAGACCCCTACACTCCCTCCAGTAATGATTCTAAAAGCTAAAAAAAAAGTTTATAAAAAATTTATTTTTCTTTAGATTGAATGATTTAAAAAGTTTGATATGCCATAAAAAACAAACAATTAAAATCAGTGACCAACCTTAACAGAAAGGTTGATATACCGTTAAAATGACCAACCTATTCTAACTACTACTACACAACCCTGACAAAAAAAAACAAATTCTTCCCCCCCAAAAAATGTATGGTTGGTGATACGCCTCTGATGGTGATTCTGTAATCTCTCCACCTTTCTCATCCTCTCTCTCTCTCCGTGAATCTTTCTCTATCTCTCTCTCTCTTTCTCTTCCTTGTTACTGATTTTGTAAGCCGAGTGAAAATCAAATTAAATAAAAATTAGATTAAATTAACTGGAAAATAGATTAGTATTTCCATTGAAGCAAATGATATTTCCAACGGTTCTTTTTAAAGGGAGAAAGAATGAAAGAATAAATGAAAGAATGAAAGAAATAATGAAAGAAAAAAAGAAAGAAAGAAAGAATGAAAGAAAGAAAGAATGAAAGAAATAATGAAAGAAAGAAAAGAAAGAATAAAGAAAGAAAAAAAGAAAGAATAAAAGAATGAAAGAAAGAATGAAAGAAAGAAAGAATGAAAGAAAGAAAGAATGAAAGAAATAATGAAAGATATAATGAAAGAAAGAAAAGAAAGAAGAAAGAAAGAATGAAAGAATAAATGAATGAAAGAAAGAATGAAAGAAAGAAAAAATGGATGAAAGAAAGAATGGAAGAAATAACGAAAAGAAAGAAGAAAGAAAAAAAGAAAGAAAGAATGAAAGAATGAAGGAAAGAATGAAAGAAAGAAACAATGAAAGAAATAATGAAAGAAAGAAAGAAACAATGAAAGAAAGAAAGATTGAAAGAAAAAAAAGAAGAAAATAAGGAAATATTTTTTCTGGATGTTTATTCTTTAATAGAGAAGTTTCATAGCAATTTTGAAATGTATGTTGCTATTGTGTTATGTAGATTTTGTTGATTGCTTCGTAGATGACTTTTGTGTTCATTTAAATTTTTGTAATTTCAGATTTATTTTGGCAGCTATTTTCTGACTCAAAACCAATTAGAATGTGTTCCCCAGGAACGAAGACATCGTGTATGAAATTTCGAGTCTCTAGACCCATTATTGGAAAAGTAGTTTGTTAGAGACCAGAACAGTTCAGTATTTCAAATTTAACATCTTAGCAAGTAAATTCCTGTTTCAAACCTGATTATAAAGCTTTTCCTAGATCTAAATACCCTATATATCAAATTTCAGGTCTGTCGACCCAAAATTCGCTGAGGTGTTTGGTAGACACTTATCCTGTACTCACATATATTTTCCTTTTTATATGTATATCAGATGTGTGCCAGTGCGTGTGCATGTGTATGCTATTGTAGTATGAATAGTCAGATATGAGAGATGAAAACGATTCCTAATAATATATATTTATATCTAGTTTTTAGATCTGAAGTTTTCTATCCTGGCTTTAATCAAATATTCACCGAAGCGAGACGGTGTCATTCTTTTGATCTCACCGTTAAAATGTCAGCCTGAAGATTTATAAATAGAAATAATTCCATTACTAATTCTTCGAAAACTGTCGTCTGGGGCGAGAGTTTCTCACGAATGAAATCTAAAATATTTGCCCATAAAAATGATTATTGAGAAATGACCTTCCTTTTAGATAAATAAAAAAAAGCATTCATTGTTCTAAAAGTAATGCCATCCATTTTTATTCCATCCATTATTACTCGAAAAAACCATTTTATTTCAGATAAATTGGTTCTCATAAAATAATGAACTGAAGAAAAATAAATCCAAATGGTAACAGATCCAATGAATATTTTGACAGCCGCGACAATGGTAATAAGAGTCCAATTATAGCGAAAACAGAGCAATTTCTTTCCAGTCTAGTAGCATGTAATAATTTGTATGTATATAATACTGCTGTGGGGCTGAAGGTGGTGAAAGTAGGAATACGAATACTTGGTGAAAATAGGAATATTTATATCAGGTAAGGGTTAGTGTTACAGAAAAGGGGTTAGTAAGTCCATGGTGGAGTCGACTCTGTGACGTCCGGGGAGAGCTCTCGTTGAGCGGTTCTAAGCTGCTCGTTATATGCTGAATGGACGAGTTCACTTTAGAAGTTAGGAGAGTGTGTAAATCCCCACAATAGATACTAAGATCGGTATTGTTCTAACTTTAAAAACATAACTTTTAAAAATAGGGTGTATTACTTTTTGAACAACCCTTGTGTAAAATTGTAACAGTCCCTTCTTTAGCGAGCACATAATATTTTGAAGCAATTAATCATACCATGGAAAATTTATTCCATACATAAAAATTGTAACTCAAGGTCTATTGCTTTTGAGCACAAAACTAAGTTAGGCTAAATGCCAGTTTTATGTGCTCATCAAATTCCAGGGCTTTTGTTATCAGTGTGGTCCTTTGTTTAGATGACTTACTCTCTTTGAATTACCGAGCCTTATCCACCTGGGCTTTTTGAATCAGTGTTAACCTTACACTTAGACGAGTTACTCCCCCAAGGTAAAGAGTCCGATACGTTAAAGGCAACTGAAATGGAATGGAATGCCTTTGACGTTGAACTCGTATATCATGATTCCAGAGTCGCAGATTTTACCATTTTCCCCCATTGTTGTATATGTGTATAATATATTTTTAACTTGATGTGTTTTGTGTGTTCACAAAAAAAAACATTTTGAAAATCGATGCAATAGAAAAGAATTAGATTCTATCTAATTCTATGGTTATTAAGGAATATATTTACTTAGTCGATTACCAACCCAAATTAAGCACAAGAGCTTTTTTAATTGATTCCTAATAAGAACATAGTAACCCTAACCCTAAACCTACTACTCTAAAAGAAAGTTATATTAAAAGCGCCATCACTTCCTTATTCTTTATGTCATTAACCACTTTCAGACCTAACAAATTTTATTATAATTTTTTTCCTAAAGCAAAATTGAACTTTATTTCCATCAAAAGATACTTTGTATCTAAAGAAGTGACCTGTCAACTGGTATAAACTGTTTGAAATTTGGTTTCAAAAGATGTAATCGGTGAGGCTTAATAACCGTCTCAATTCAATAAAAGTTGGGCTCAACAATATATCCAACTATGATCCTAGTTGAATGACATTTTCAGCTCATAAAGTCAATAATTTAATAAAGACGTATATTTAATTATTTTTTTGCTATGAAAATCAACTTTCAAAAATATTGACAGAACCTTTTTTAATTAAATATTTTGAGAAAAGTAAAATAATTCAAATAAAAATATACGTCTAAATAAATGTCAGAATTGCAAGGAACAATCTAAACATTCCAAAAAAAATATTCGAATATGTCAAAAGACTGACATCAATTACTTATAGAAATCTAATTTTTAAAATTGATTGTCTGAATTTATTAGATGATTCATGGTTAATGTTTATACAAGCTATGCAGATGTCTACTCACATCTTTATCGTTGCCTTCAAAATGGATATTGATTGTAGAAATTTATGAGATGAATTTTGATTATTATCTTAAATCAAGATATCGTACTTCTGTTCGCATCTTTAGCATTATCTTCAAAATGCATATTGGTGGTTTAATTTTATATGATGAGTTTTTACTGTTATCTTTATTCAAGTTTTTCGTACTTCTACGCTCATTTTCAGTGTCATATTAAAAAAGTTTATGTGAGGTTTGAGTTTATGAGATGAGTTTTATTATTAACCTTATTCTAGATATTTGTATTTCTATTCCGTTCAATTACTTTACACATCCCCTTTGATGAAATAATCTCAACTATACAAACACATATAAACACACACAAACATACACACAAACACACACAAAAATACACATAAACACACCATGAGGTTTCTGTGCACTTTAAAAAATGTATAACCTTTAGTGCACACGGACTTTATGGACAATGTATACATTGAAAAATAAGAAGAACATATTATTTATTATTAATATTTATTTATTATTTATATTAAATTAGTTATTTTAAAATCATATTTATTTTATATTTGAGTTTATGTAGATAGAATATTTCATTTTCCTTTAGATCCCAGAAAAAGACCATCTTGGGCCTATGATTTAGACGGAATATTCCGTTTGTCTTCACTAAAATCAAAGGGCGTCACAGTTGTATTTTATTCCATTTTATATTCAGAATTATCAAAAGGCTAAAGAATAATAAAATATTTAAATTTCCCTATGAAGAGTGAAATGATGTCTCATCAAGTCGTGTGAATATTCCTTTCCATTCAGAGCGGTTTAAAGGTGTTATGGTTGTATTAAACATTTAGAACATTTTACTTTCATTCATAGTAGTCAAAGAGTGTGTCCCTGTTGTAATAAGAAGGAATATTCTATTGTCCTTCAGAGGGGTCCCATGGTTCATGATGTAAGCAGAATATTTCATTTCATTCAAAACAATCAATATTCTTTGTGGTAAAAAAATTTCCCTGTTTTAATAAGAAGTTGGACTTTTATTTTCATCATATGTGTCATACAGCTCACAGTTGTATGCAATTAGAATATTCCATTTTTATTTGGAAAAGAATGTTACAGCCCTGCTTACTAGGTTACTAACAGTGTGACAAGTAAACGTATGATATAAATTTAAATGATCATTAGGGTAGATCAATTTCGGAACTGTTACAAAAATAATCCTAGGAGAGTTGTAAAGTATTATTAGAATTTACAAGATAATTTTTTTTCCAAATTTTCATAAGAATTTGAAAAATCGAATTTAAATGATAAAATAATTATATCAATGAAATAATGACGCAGCAAAACATGTATCTATAAAATTAAACTGAGATTTAAAGAAACAAATTTAAAGTATATTAAATAATTAATATTTTGAAATTCATCATCCATTTTTACATTAAATTAAACAAATTAACCAATACTTAGATTGTTTGGTTTTCACGTCAATATTTAGGTTAAATCTGGCAAAATCAAGGATTTTCAGGACATTTTTATTTAAAGCATTTTATGTGAAATGCTAAAAAAACGTAAGAGATTCAGATCTAATTTTTAGTATGAGTACTTAATAGGCATATACGCAAAAGTTGTTATATTATTTTAATATATTAAAAACAAAGGGAAGCAGTAACTTAACTTAATAATCCTTTACCAGTACCCGTATTAAAAATATTTTAACGACTTTTTAAGTTTATGAAAAAGGAATGAAAAAAAATGGTTCTATATTTTCAAGTTAATGCTACAATAGTATAAAAAAAATGATGAAACCCTATCTTAAAAAAATTAAAAAAAAACCTTCAATGTTTTCTATAAATCAGTAAAAAGCCAGAATCCGAAATTGTTCCTTTGAAGCGAAAGTAATTTCAAAGGTATATTTTGCGATAAACATTTCTTTCTAGTTTTCTACATAATAGATCTGGCTGGCTCAGGTGGCAGATGTTACCTCCATACAAGAATAGATAAACGTGTATCAATTATATTTACAAGACTGCATCGCTTGTCTGTTTTAGGAGAATAATACCAGAAATGTACCAATTCAGTTCCTATTCGAAGATTTTCTATCATTATTATACCAAATTTCCATCTTTTTAGATTTCAGTACACAAGAGCGCTTTTGAAGGACATATTTTTATGCGATAGAAAATAAGTTGGAAAACGATAATTTTACTTTTAAGAAATATGAGAAAGTAACTCATAAATAGTTTTGTCTGTATATCTATATTTTATTATTTGATCGTCCGAAAAGTTTGTAAACAATAGCAAAAAATATTTTTGGTCAAATAAACCTCTATTCGGCTTAAATATGAATTGAAACCGCTATCTTCTGACAACTTTCACCTCGTGCGATAGACAGTAACTATGTAAGACAGTGATTACTGGCGATACGGCCACAAGATACGACATTCCTATCCGAGGTCTCGGTTAATTACCTGCAGACAGCCAAAAATGTTCTTAGCAGAAACGTAATTGGAACGCATGAAAAACTACCAAGGTGATGACAAAAGTCTACAATTATTAGATTATTAATCCTCATCTTTAAATTAATAAATATAAAAAAAAAAAATAAAACCAAAAACTACCAAAAGGAGTAAAAAAGTCTGCAATGAATTTAGTACTCAGATTATGAACCCTCATCTCTAAATATATAAATATGATCATCTTTATCGGCGTAGAACTTCTTTAATATGTCGTAGGAATGCACCATGAAGTGCATTCGTTTTGCATCTTAGTTTGTTTTTTTTCTCCTGGGTTCAGTTTTCTTTTTTTGTTGTTGTTTTTTGATAGTCCTTGCTGCTATGATGATTAGGGATGGGTTAATATTCTTTTTAAAATATGCTTTATATTATCTTGATATGCTAGACATATTCTTCAAGCACTTGCTTAAGAATATGCTTTTTTTTTCTAGAGAATATTCTTTTTAAAAAAGAATATGTTTTTATTTCTCGTGAATATTCTTTAAAAAAGCATATTCTTTTTTTATACAAGCTATGCAGATGTCTACTCACATCTTTATCTTTTAACAGAAAGTATATTTAAATAAAGTTTTTGTTAAAAGAATATTCTGTATGCAAAGAATATGCTTTCATAAAAATAATATTCTTATCACAGCCCTAGTGATGATTCTTTCTGTGTTTTCTTGGGTGTATTTTAGGTGTTCTGATGTGTTGGTCACGGTGTTTTCAATATTTATGAGGCTATGTCTCCCTTGCTATCGCTTTACGTAAAGTTTGTCTACGTCGTCCTTTAGTGTCCTTGTCCTTTAGTCTAAGTTAACTCTACCCTTTTCTATTCTCAAAGTGTCCAGAATGTCTAACCAACGGCATTGCCCAGATGTTTATTCATTTGATGAGGTTTCTCGAATCTAATTCGTTTCCCATGCTCTCCTTCTTCTTAAGTATTCCCTGTTTATAATCTCTTTCAGTTCCGCTCTTTGATGGTTTCAGCTTCTAAACTTCCAAGATATCTATCGTTATCTTGTTCATTGAGTTTTCCTAAGGTTTCCTCATCCAGTAATTATATTCCATCTCGTTTTATGCTGAGCATCGCACATTTTTCAATCCCAAATTCCATTCCTCTGTCCTGGCTTCTAGAAATTTTTTAAGGATTCCAGTTCTTGTTTTCATTTTCTCAAATAATTTCATGTCTTCCAAATTGAGCAAATGTTTCAATTTTTCATATTGCTTTGTGAAGTGGTGTCCGGTGTTTTTTTTCTTTGGGATCTTTGCAATCATGGAGATTAGAGTTGGTCTCCTTGAAAGATATTAACGTTTATTAATAAATGTTACAGTACATCCACTGTAAGTTTTAATCTCTATTTTTCTATAGCTTTTTATTAGATCTGAGTTCAATTATTAATTGCTCTCAAACCTATGAACTACCGAATTTTTAATAAAGTCAGGGTGAAACAAATTTCCTCATGGGTTCCACCAATTTCTGTCAAAGAGTTTATAGGGCAACATCTTCTTAGGCTTTCACTCTTCTGCGCCCACTTCGTACAGCCAGCATTAACAGAGTCTCACTCTGTCATCGCCAGGTGGTGATCCTGAAGGCAGTTCACCGTACTTGACTACATGGGATTATTTATTGGATTATATGAAACAGATTGTATATGTGCATAATCCTTTAAGATATTTAAGATGTATTTACTTAGTCCAGCACCAAACCATGTTAGACAGAAGGCCAGTTTTACTGTAAAAATAAAGCCATCACCCGGAATCGGACTAGTGATGGCTAAGTTGAAGCAGATAAGAAAACAATGGAGTCGTTGACTGCTTGACGTTATATTTACGTAACGTCAAATTCCACAATATTATAAGAGCCCAATGGAAAAATATTTTGCGTGAAATGTCAACAAATTCATATAAAGAAGGAAAGAAGAGGAGGGAGAGGAGAGAGGATTAAATAGATGGATGAACAGATAACAGTCCGCTCTTTGAAAGCGGCAACAACAGTGTGGAATGTTTCTCTCTTCCTTTTATTTTCCCCACTCCCATACTGATACTACGAAGTGGCACAAAAGTAAATAAAGTATAAGGACTACGAGTAAAAAATAAAAAGTTAAAGTTCAAACTAAACTTGTTGCCATTTCTATTTCCAGTGTGTTATATTTAAAGATATATGTTTGGAATACTGATAAGATGAGCACGTTACATTACGAGCTAATTGCATCCAATGGACTTTTTGTAATCAGTGTTGCCCTTCAATTATATAAACTACCATCCGTAAGTTGACGAATCTTATATATTTGGGTGTTTAGAATCGAGCCCGAGGCAAATGAAAGTGAATGTGACAGTTTTGACTAGTATTTGGACTTGTGTAATACGAATCCAGGTTTTAAACTTTTACTACTTCTTCACCCTAACTGCATATTTTAAGATTCTTGGGTGGTACTAATACATATATAAGTCATTATAGGGCTAAATCTAATAAAAGTCTTGCAATTCATCATAAAGATGTTTATAGACTAGTTAGGCACGCCACCTGGTGACTCCAAACATCCACGAAGGGGAAAGAATAGACGAAAGAATTATCTGATGTTCCGATTGCTAATATGATTGTCATAAGCATCCCATTTAACTTTATGCAATTATCTATGCTCAGCGTATTTCATATCTTTGCTAAGGTCACCAACAATAGATGCACCTGCCGATTTATCAGAGATAACCAGCAAACTCGTCTGCAACAACAACATCAATAATAATAATAATAATAATAATAATAATAATAATAATAATAATAATAATTGAATCCAGGAACCTAAAAACAAAATCAAAAACAAAAAACAGAGGAGTAGTCAGTGACTGCAAGATGTCCAGGCGTACTGGAGTGTTAGAGGAGATTTATTGTCATTCTGTCTTCAGGAATTACCACCGAGCATTAGCTGGTTTGCGAAGTTGACGCAGCGGGGTGAAAACATGGGAAGGTGTTGCACCGTACAGTCTTTGACTGGAATGGTGCAAAGCTAGCTGGAAATCAGAGGAAACCTTTCACTTTGACTCCAGTAGAAACCACTGATTGCTGGCCGTGACAGCGTCTTGTGATTAGTGAGAGAACCCACAATAATAATGATAATTATTCTACATAAGTGTCAGAGGAGACTTATTATCACTAATTTTGAGTATCATCATCCAGCGTTGGCAATTTTCTTTTGTTCGTAATATTTCGGATTAACCTTAACCCTATTTTAAACTCGTCTCTTTATTGGACACTCAAAATATATGTTTGCTGTTATTGATAGGGAGTTTTTATCCCTCAAGAAAAAAATGACAAAAACTCCCTATCAAAATCATATATATTGTATGTCCAACGAAGGGATGAGTCTAAAGAAGGGTTAAGGTTAACCCGTAATATATCCACGAAGTCAATATTAGTAGAATAACGCCATTATTGGTTGAAGCACGATGTTCAATTATGTATCTTATTATTGAAGTCGATCCTGCGAGAAACCTTCGTATTACCACTTATTTACATTATTTCATACCAAAATACAGTTTGACAATATGTATATAAATATAATGGAATCTAAAAAGCCTAAAAGAATCTAAAGGCAGCGAAGATGGAGCATTGGTAAAGACTCGGGCTCTGGAATCGTAGTGCGTGAGTTTAAACCCCAGTCAAAACCATTAAAAATGGTCTTGTGCTAAACTTGGTCTATGCTACTCACCAAGTATATATAATATTTAATGGAATCTACATTCTGACCGTTATGTATATGTACGAAAACGATGATTAGCTTAAGAATTTTAAAAATTGATTTATTTAAACATGATTTTAAAACAATTTGTCATATTATCCTTTCGTTGGGAATGGCGAAAATATAATTCATAATACATATATAAAACATAATTCATTTGTACGTTTTTGGTCGTATTTGGATCTTTGGAAGTCATTTTAGGAAACGAGATGTCTTCTTCTTTCAGTTAAATCCTGGACGAAAATGAAATTTGATAGTTTTATTTTACACGTCTCTTTCAATAACAAGATGTCGCATTACATTAATTTTTATTGGTTGATAAGAATCACTTGAAACCATTTTATGTAGACACATTGACTGCATTCAAGTATGAAAGGTTTTAAGCTTTTAAATATTCACTTTAAGTAATCGAATTTATTAGAGAAAGAATCAAGATATTAAAAGCCTAACTTATGATTAACAAATCTCATTGAAAATATTCCAATTAAACGGGTCTTTCTGATAGATTCAATATTTTTGATTAGGATTGCAGGAATTATTTAAATAAAATAGTCGAAAAAAAAAGCCAAAACACCAAAAAAATGCAAATTCTTTAATGGTATTTATAGAGTGGGCGCTAGACAACAGAAGGATTTTAAGCTTAAACAATTTTTTCAAAAAACAAATTTGTATTTAATCCAAATAGTTTATTCAAAAGATATAAGCTTAGAATTCATGTTTTTTTTAAGTATGAAAAAAAATGTCTTTTAAATAAATGACCCCAATTTTCGTGCTTAAAAAGAATTGTCCTTTTTTGGGCATTTTTCATCAGGATATTTTTCTGGTAAGTATAAAATCGTTAAAGGATTATGCACATATACAATCTGTTTCATATAAATAATCTAATGCAGTCAAGTAAGGTGAACGTGGAAGTAAATATTTTCAGATATTCTCACAATATGAATTGAGTTTGAAGCTGACCGACAGATTTTGGACTACTAAAATATCTAATAATTTAAGATCAATAATTTAGTCAATGCGGAAGCGAATAAAAGTTTTTTTTAATAGAATAGGGAAAAAGAGTATTAAATTAAGGGCCGTGCTTTGCCCCTACCCCCGCAGACCCCTGAAATTGCGTGAGGCTATTTGGCTTTAAACATATCTTTTTATGCAAAAATTACAAAAATGATTAATTGTTAGAATTGGAAAATCATTATAACACTTAAGATATACATCTATCAATTCATCTCACTTTCTGCCTATCTCTCTCTCTCTATATATATATTTGTATATTTAAGTATATATAGTCAAAGGCTCGAGTGTGTTGAGGGGTGCGACTTAACTTTTTAGGCTAAAGAGGCTGCAAGGAGCATTCTGCGTCGGGGACGGTAAGTGATTAAGCACGACACTGATTAAATCTAACACCCAAATTTAATCTGCATTATTATACATATTCTTGATTTTGTTTGATAAAATTATTTTAGTATCTTAAAATATGAATTCTCGATAACAAAATAACTATTTTTATATAAACACTTATTTTAATGGTTTTTTGAACGTGTGTTTGTATTTGCAAATGTGTTGTGTTTATAAGGTAAACCAATAACAATTGATTGTTTGCTTGTTTTGTTTTACGGCAAATCAATCTTTTTAGGTCATTGAATGCCGAAAACAATCATTTTTGAGAAACTTTTCTATGTCCATTCGTAGGTTTTTGAATAACACACTATTTGCACTATTTAATCCATAGCTGAAAGGAAAGTGGAAATTCATACCATTCACCAGGGTATAAGTCAAATTCTGAATCAAATGGAACGACTAGGATTTGAACTCACTTATTACGATTCCTAAGTTCGACTGCCTATCCACTGTTCCAAGTGGACTTCCCCAATGAGATTTGAAGAACTTGACAAAATTCCGAAGATTTTTACAAGATGGCTCTGCTCATTTATTGGTGATTATCTTAATTGGCTCAAGAGTTTATCTGTTCACAGAGGATTTGTCTCCGATGAAATTCCTTATTAGCAAGCAATTCTTACATTCATTTTACATCAAATAAAGCATTTCTCTCTAAGCAATTACAACTGTGAACAAACGTCAGGAATCGCTGCCTTTTTTTTGCCTTTTTTTCTTCTTTATTTTGTTTTATTTAAAAAAGGGCGTTAAGTCACAAGTAATTGATTGTAAAAGACATAGAAATGTGAAAAGTGTTGATAGAAGATCATTGTAGTTTTATGCTTTGAAATCCCGTGGCAATTAAGGCTTGGTAAAACAGGCAAAATTAATGACTTCTGTCTTCGCTAAATGTTTCTCTAAGAGAGAGTGGAGAGGAAGGGGATGAAGAGAGAGAGGAGAGAGAAGGAGATACAGAGATACAGAGACAAAGAGAAACAGAGAGAGAGAGAGAGAGAGAAGGAGAGAGATGGCGATGGAGGGAGAGAGAGAGAGCGAGAGACAGACAGAGAGAGAGAGG
>JAUZSX010308257.1:0-12460 GCA_034780655.1 Idiosepius hallami | reverse complement strand
TTCTTTTCTTTTTTTCTTTCTTTTCTTTTCTCTCTATTTATTTTCTATTTTTCTTTCTTTTCTTTTTTTCTTTCTTTTCTTTTCTCTCTTTTTCTTTTCTATATTTCTTTCTTTTCTTTTTTCTTTTTTTCTTTCTTTTCTTTTTTTCTTGTTCTTCGAGGTTTCATTCATTCTACAATCTATCTTATTCCAAAATGGGGGAGGGTGTTCTATTTTTTATTTTATTTTTTTTGTCAGAATAGATTTTTGGTTTTATCTGAGGAATTCAATGTTCACACAAACACACTCGCATGCACACATGCTTGCACACACACACATACACACACACACACTTGTATGGATACACTCGCATACTCACATGCTTGCACACACACACTCGCATACACACATGCTTGCACACACACACTCGCATGCACATACACACACACTTGCTTGCACACACACACTTGCATACACACATACACACACACACACATACACATTGAAAAATTCATATATTCATGTTTTTTTTTCATTTGTATATGTTTTTTTAAAGGTGGCGAGGAAAAGGTGGATTATCATCACATTCATGCATTTAGAGACATCACAGCTCTTCACTTACACGCTTATGTTTTGCATGGATTATTATTGGTACCCCGATATTTAATGAGGGGAACCTGTGTTTTGAGGCATGTTCGTTCGTTCGTTCGTTCGGTCGTGTTTTTCTCTGCAACCATCCATTCAATTTTTCTGAAATTTTACATGAAGTTGTAACTTCGATCAGGTTAGAAAGTGACATTTTCCAATTTTTGAAAAAAAAAACAAATCTCGTTAGCCCCCCAGGGGGTAAAAATGCCCCAAATCAGCCAATAATAACATTTTTCAGCCTATAACTTTTGATCCATCCGTTCAATTTTTCTGAAACTTGGCCAAAATGTGGAGGGTATTATTCAATTCACAAATTGAATAGTGTTTACCCAGGGAAAAAATCTGTTTTGCGTCCCCCGGAGACTTTTAGAACTAGGGGTACCACGCACGCGCGGCTTGTTTAATTTTGGATAATGTGTTGCTTTGCAGTAATAAATGTTTTGCCAATGGAAGACATTTCCAGTATTTCAATTAAAACAAGCAGTGATACTGTAAATAAATGAAACCTTTTTTTATTGGTAGAAATTGTATTGTCTCAATGTTTAATAAAAAATAAATAACTGTTTATTAGTTATTTAGATTTCAATATACACATTGTGCACAGTAACTTTTTTTGGACACCCTGTATTTTACTGATTGATACATCAACCTTTGGTGCAATAAAGCTATGTAATGACAACCTTTTTAACAGTTCTAAACTGGGAAATAAAGATTTCAATATATACAATAGATTTCAATTTTTGAGAAACAATAGGACTTAGGTATAAAAATAAATTAGGTTTTGTTTTTAACATTATCTTAATGTTGAAAACAAAATATAATTTATAATTTACCTACTTTAAAATTCACTCTTGATCTTATTTCAACCATTCCATAGATGCAGAGAGAGAGAGAGAGAAATATTGTAATCGTTAAAGTTTTAACAGAAGTGATTTACTGCATTTGGATGTTTCCTTGAAAAATCAAAGTTTCTCACCTTCCTCCAATCTTTGAAAAAATTTTTATTAAAAATTTCACTTGAAGTGTAATCATGTTCCAACATTTTAGCATAAAATCCTGCCACTTCTTCAGCGTCTTGACTTAACTTGACAACTTTCCCTAAAAAGAAACAAAGCAAATTTCTTTTTAAAACAAGTTAGAATTTTTAGTCCAACTTTAAGAAATAGAATTCGAATTAAAAAATGAAATTAAAATGGGATATTATTAACATGGAAGAAATAATAAATTTGAAGAGCTTTTTGGGAGGAAAAGGGATAGTTTACATTAAATTTTTTATATTAAAAAATGTATTCTTTTGATTTCTCAGAAAAATCCATGCGCTAATTTTTGAAATATACATGAATAATTGTAAATTTTGTTTCCGTTCCTTATATTATGGCCGATACTGTATATATATTTTTTTTTTTTCGAATGGGACTCCTAAAAAGAAATATATAATCTTAGAATTCTTAATGTTAAAATAATTAAAACTAAAATCTTGTAAAGGAATTCTCGAATTCTCTTCAGGATTTGTCAGATAAGTAATATATATTTCTTTTTATTTCAGTTTTGTCTAACCTTAACAGAAAATGTTTTAAAAAATCATTTGAAGTGAATCATTACTACCAAACTTCAAAAATTAATTGTACATTCAAACAGGATATGATTAAAATGAAATAATATACATAAAAAAGCATTAAAAAGGAGACAGGTAAGGTGCAAGTAAAATTCTATTTATTTTATGAATAGAATAGAAAAATGGTATTTTTATATTTACCATCATATTTAAAGATAACATTATTAGGTAAGGGCTCATAATCTGGTGCGAACAGAGGCCCTTTGTGTTCTAAGAAAGACCATTTAACACCATCTTCTCTTCTTTCTTCTTCCCACCTGAAGAAAAGAATAAATAAAATATGAAAAATTAAATTAAAAACTACTTTTCAATGAAACTAGAAAGTCCCAGTAGCGGAAAAATCAACACAAGACATGACATCTATTTTCACTAGTGGGGTGCATGCATGGTGTATACCAGAAAATAAATAGGGTACTTTTGTTTATAAAATTAGTCTAATTCAAAGACAGGAAAATAACAATGGATCTTGGTTCTAACAGGAATAAAATATCTGAATAACAGACTTAGAAGAATTGTTAGAAATGTTATGAGGTAACACAAGTTTGAAATCTTACCATTTCCAAACAGTCTGTTCTTCTTCCCCCTTTTTCTTTTTCTTAGTTGGTGTTTCTGATTCTGATTTCACTTCCCTCTTGACTTTTTTCTTCTGTTAAAAGAAAGAAAAAACTTAAGATAAAACCATTGTATTGCTATAAAATACACACAAACATACTAAAGAAAAAGAGTTTTTTCTCTTAGAAAATTCAATTGTTATTTACCAAATAGGGAATCAAAACTCCAATTTTATACAAGATCGTATTTATGAATTCTATGGCATAAATATAAAATCCAAATAGTAATTCCTGCAACCTTTTAAACTTCCTTGAAGATCCAAATGCAAATAGAAGAAAAACCTTCTTTTGGAAAATTTTTTTTAGTAGTTAGTTTTAAATTTAAATTTTTTTTTTTTTTACACAAAATTTTTTAACATCAATACAATTTTTACGGTTAAAAAATCTTTTTTATTCACAGTTTATAAATATTGTTTAAAACCTCTAAAAATTCTTCACTTTTTTTCAGGTTGCTTGAATGTTTTTATTTTATACAGAAATAACTAGTGAACCAGAGCCATAATAAATAACGACAATCATGTTTACCATTGGTTATTACATCGAAATAAAATAACTATTTCATATAAAAAGAATTTTAAAAAGCATGATTTAGAAATTATTTTAAAAACCAATTCATAAACAATATTCATCAATTTTAATCTAAAACTCAGTCTTAAAGAAAACAAGCCCGATTGAAGATATGCATTAGCATAAATGTTAACCACAGTAATCACAATATTATAACATTCTTATGGTTTGCATATGAAACAATTATCAAATATTATTGAAACTTTAAATTTTTGTCCTCAACCCTCATTTTTATACACTCTTTTATAGGTGCCATAGTCATATTAATGCATTCTAGCCATCAAAACTGATATCTAAATGATATATAATGCATTAGTTATACATGTTAAGTTATAGCAGTCAAAATAATGAGAGTTATTAAGCATAATCTAAAAAATTAAGACTATTTGATATTTTTATAAAGAGAATATTCCTTTGAACTTTCAAAACTTGATTAATAAACCCATTAGGCACTTTATCAGGATAATCTATAAAAAAAAAATGGGTTTTTTCTAAGGCCGGATTACACATCTGTTGATAAAGAAAAAAAAAATATTAGCTAAATATTTTAAGTAAACCAAGTAAATGACAATGCTCACATAAGCGCCTTAACAGAGAAACTAAGAACAACTTACTTTAACTGGTTCAGCAATTTCTTCTGCTTTTCTCTTCTTAGAGGATGGAGGTTCATGATCAACTTCTTCCCGTTTGATCTTCTTGATTTTAAATTTGTCAGCTCTGAAAGGAGGGAGGGTGGTGATGAATGAGAGGTCATGTCTGGGGCAAGGCAAGGATAAATGATGGCAAAGTAGAACCAGAGTCATTTAGGGAGCAAGAATGGTCAAGAATTGGGATTTTAATGAATGAATAATGAATGGACAGAATTTGGAAAAGAATAAAAGAAAAATACATTAGCATCAAAATAGATTATTTTAATTATTAGAAGAAAGAATATTATACAAACAATTTATTAAAAAACTTGTTAGAGTAGGAGAAACTTGAAAAAAATTGTTTAGAAAAGATTTAATTTTGACTTTTGCAAAAACAATTGTTTTAATAAATGTTTTAACTGTTTGTTTGTTTGTTTAAATAGATTTAGCAAATTATTTATAGTTTTTACTTAAATTTAAAAGGAAAAATCAACTGAGACCAATTTATATTTTTAGATTTTTACATTCTAGCGTCAGACAAAAGACATTACAATTCTTTACTTGACAAGGATCACCAACTTTGAATTAAAACAAAAAGGTGACAATCTCATTGTAATAAAATTTTTTTTCTTTTTTTTCCTCAAATTATCCACCCATGACCAACTATAAATAGTGACTTATTTCATTCAGTGCTACTTTTTCTAAGAAATCATCATTCTACATAAAATAAATAAGTGAACTTGGAGAAAAAAAAAATTGGTTTACGGTTTAATGAATTCAAATAAGGAAAACAAATTAAGTTAAAATTGAGCCTTAGAAATAATGAATAAAATATAATTTTTTCTCATGCTCTGCAAATATACAAATCTTGAAAATATATAGCAAGTCCCATTTACACTAATACTGTTAAAACTACAGCTTCATATTACTTTGGCCAATATATAGTTAGCAATGTTACTAAATTAAATATTTCCGAAAGATGTATACCTAATAAATAAAATATTCCCAATGTTGTAGAATTTTAAAGAAATTTTATCACTGATATGAATTTATTTGCAAGAAAATTCTTAATCAATAAGAAAAAATTGGAAAATTTTAAGAAATCAAATTAGTAAAACTACAACAAATAAATCAATGTTCATAATGAAAGTAAAGCAATATTAAACTGTGTATCATATATGTATTTTTTATTCACCTCTCTTGTAATGGTTCGTCATCACTTTCTAACTTAGGTTTCCTAATTGGGGGTTCATCCGGTTTCCTTTTTATCTGAAAATAAAAATTTAAATAAAATAAGATTGTGAAATCATCAACTTTTTCACCAATGCTAGAAAAACAACAAAATGATCTTCAATATAGAAGTATGTTAAATGGTTATCTGCAATCTTTCCTTATAAACAAGAATATATGGTGATATGGATGGCATCAGTCCGTCTCAAGAGACGATGGATAAATGTGCCCTGTCTTGATTCTGCAGCTTGAGCAGCAGTGAAGTGACCTCTCCAGGGCACAAGGCCTGGGCAAAGTTTTTTTTTTTTTATTGGGGGGGGTCTCTCAACTATTTATCAATTTAAGAGTACTGTTTAAAAGCATATCAACTTTTATGGTCGTTCAATGCCAGAAAAGCTACAAAATATTTAAAAACAGTTTAATCTAGGAATCAGTGGTTTAATTGACTTTAATAGACATGAGAAAATGATACCCAGTTTATTTTTTAAGGATAATGATTAGACTTACCAAAGGAACATCATCATCACTTTCTGCTTCCCTCTTTATTTTCACAGGTGTTTTTGATGGTGATAACATGTTGTTCACTTGGGGATGCTCCTGCTTGATAGAGACAGTCTCTGATTTGACCAGGCTGCTCGTTTTAGACTCCTTATGCTCAGATTTCTCCTTCGTTTTTTCCCGATGTTCATGCTTCTCTCGTTTGCGATCCTCACTCGACTTTTCCGACTTGACCATTGATGAATCACTAGGCTTAATTTCTTTATGTGAGCTGCTGCTACTACCGTCTTTGCTGCTTTTGTGTGAGCTGGATTTGTCACGATGTTTGTCACTAGATGAGCTTTTCTCTTTGTGTCGGTCCTTATGTTTGTCCGAGGATGAGCTGTGTTTGTCCGATGACGAGCTGTGTTTGTCTGACGAATTGTGTGAGCTACTTTTGGATGAACTATGTTTAGAAGAATCCTTGTGTTTGTCCCTGTGTTTGTCTGAGTGCCCATCCCTGTGTTTGTCTGAGTGCCCATCCTTGTGTTTGTCTGAGTGCCCGTCCTTGTGTTTGTCTGAATGTCCGTCCTTGTGCTTGTCCGAGTGCCCGTCCCTGTGTTTGTCAGAGCTAGAGGACTTCTTATGTTTATCGGAATGCCCATCTCTGTGCTTGTCCGAACTGGAGGAATGCTTAGAACTATGGCCATCTTTGGACTTTGAAGATGAGGAATGTCCATCTTTTACTTTAATATGATTGCTTGCATTAGCATGGTTGTTCATATTACTATGATCATTCAGCTTCATTTTCAAATCTGTCAAAGGAAAAATTTAAATTATGAATAGAAAAAAAAAAGGGATTAAAACATCTTTAACAAATCTTCAACAATTTACTTTGTGCATTTAGATTCAATTAAAATTTATTAAAGTACATTAAACAATAGTTACAAAGAGAACCATTAAAAAAAGAGTTAAAAACATTGATATTTTAAATTTAAAATTGGATAAAATAGGCATTGATAATAAAGTAAAAATAAATTTTGAAAAGTTAACAAACCAACATTGTTTTTGAATTTATGAAACTATGTCAATTAGAAATTGTCAACGACAAAAAGAAAACTAGTATTCTAATTTACCACAGATTATTGCCCACCCTCCTGTTTTTTTGTTTTTTCACAAAATTAGTACAAATTATATTCAAAATAGTATTTTTTTTAGTAAAAATATGTGTGTATACAAAAAAAGTAAAAAAAAAAAAAAGTACAACTATATATAATAAGTAAAAATTACAAGGGTTGTGTGTAATTAAATAATTAAACGTTTTATAAAAATACGAGTTATAAATTAAAAATTTAAACAAAAATTTTTGCAAGTGTATATAATAATTTCCATTCCTTCAAACGAAGATTATAATCAGAAAGTCTTCAAGTAAATAGATTCTATATACATCACAACTAGATTTACAGCAATTTTTACTGTCAGTATAAAGTCAATATAACAAATAAATATACTTTTTAATTTTTTTCTTTTTTTTTTTTACACACAAAAAATAAACAGAATAAGAAAGGTAAATGAATTTTTTCTTCCTCTGATAAGTAGTACCAGTTGCCAAGTCATCATCATTCCTATCTGTGACACCATTTGGCATTCCACATTAAGGTCATCATAGCCACGTTTTTGCTGATGGAGGCAGCCATTTTATACATATGAGAACCATGTGACCACAATTTTTATTCATTTCCCCAAGCTTATTTTACTATGAAAAAATAAAGAGAGCTGAAATTTTCTATAGTTTAGGAAGTAGATACTGTTCAATTACAGCGAAACCATGTGTAAGGGTTCATCTTGCAAACCAGGGATTTTATCTACTGGATAAAGTAACTTAAAAAAAAAAAAAAAAAGGGGACTCTTGGAATAGAATCTAATATGTAGATTAGATTATTGGTTGTATGACACTTCAACCCAATATGTAATTACATACTTAACAGCATGCACACGTGTGTGAGAGTGTGTGTGTGTGCACGTTTGTACTAATTTATAGTTAATATTCACATTTTGTAAATTTTGTTTTCCGTTTCTTTAACAGCAGGTAGTTGGGACACAGGGACATTTTTTTTAACTCTTACAGTATTCAATAGGTTTTAATTACATAGTATCAGTTTACTTACATTAATTTGGTTGCATATTTTTAATAATTTCTTCCAGATTTCATGTTTACACGACATTAATGAATATGAATTTATAGTGATAGTGAGCAGGAGAATCCAATATGTAAAGTTTAAATTTCTATATTTAGTTCTTTTAAACTGCTTTCAAACTTTCATTCATCTATATTTTATTTTTGCTTATCACATTTTTTACCCTTCACCCTCTCGTGATCAAAAACTATTTAAATATATATTTAACTTACTAAAATTTCACCTTACACTTAAATTTCGAAAAAAAATATACTAAGTTGAAATAAATTAAAAAAAAAAATATCAATATTTGTAAGAAGTTAAAACAGAAAAAGAAAAGGTAGAGAATAATAAGTAAATAATAGATTTAATACTTCAGTTTTTCAGAGTCCTTGAAATGAGGCTTGATAATTTGAACATCTTTTTTCAGACTAATGTCCTAATCTTTAAGATGAGGACAACAGAACATAAAAAAATGGTATATGACTGAATATTTCATGTCCATTTGTTTGCATGCACACACACACACAATTTAACTTTTATAGATTTGATGCATAAATCATGAATTAAAAGCTAGAAAAAAAAGCTTTTTTTGCAGATATTTTTTGTCATTTAAGGTAAAAAAAATGCCAATTTGATGTATTTATTTACAAAGATAGGAAATATTTGTCATATAGATAAAATAGATAGTATACTTTTAATACTTTGCAGACTAAGGCAGGAGATATAAATATCAACTATCAAATAACCAAAAATCATTCCAACTTCAATTTCGACTACATAGTAGCTGTCACTCTAATTTCAAGTATGACTACTCTGGAAGAGTGCCAATGAGAAAGATTATGGTGAAGGTATGTTGTTCAAATAATTCCTAACCAGATTCACTTCATCATGCAGTAAAAAAATTTATTGAGAATTGCTAGAAGCAATTGTAAGCAACAATCTAATGATCAAATCTTTTACCAAAGTTACCATTTAAACTATTTTACTCATTGAATGCTAACAATCATTAATAATATTTTTTTAAAACCTGTGTTCTATAAAAAAAGTAAAACTTCTAGAAGAAACAAAGGAAATTATACCTTTCTTTAGGTTGTTAGCCCAAAAGTAAACATAAAATCATTAAGATTTGAAGTTTCATTTTATGATTTTAATGTCCAAACTCGGAGCCACTTAAACTATAGATTTTCCTTCATTGTGTAGGAGTATGTTTAATTTAAAGATAATTATTCTAAAAAGAAATATAATAAAAATAAACATAATACTTTTATATAACTACAGAGACATTTGTTTTATTAAAATAAACAAAACAATCAGAAATGAGCATCTAAAAAAAAAAAAAAAATAAAAAATAAAAAAAAAACTGCTTTTTTAAATTAAGAAGTAGAAAAAGTCTGCAGAGCAGCTTAGACAACATAAATATTCAACTTTGTAACAGTTTTCTTTGAATGTCCTTCAATGCAATGTTTCACTTTTCTCTCTAAATATAATAAAAAATAAATTAAATAAAATCTTTAAAAAAGTCAGAATTCCTTCAGTAGAAAAAAAAAATCTCTTAGATGAAATAAAGGAAAATGTTAACAAAGAAAATAGGTCCTTTATATAGGTTAAATGTATGTTCTCTTTAACCTTTAGCAGCCACTGAATTTGTAAGCTGTTACTTTTGCTTTAACCAGTCTCCCTACATTGGAATAAATAACAAGTTCAAGAGCAGGTAGCTGAAAATACCATTGAAAGAAAGAGAGAATGATTTTTTTTTGTAGTCACTTGTAGCTTTGTAGGCTAGTCTATGAAAGAAAAAAAATATGTAATAGTGAACAAGAGAGAGAAGAGAGGGCAGGGGGGAGACAAGGTAATGAAACCAAGCATCATTTGTACCTCCCCTACCTCTGACTCTGCAAGTAGTTAACCAGTAGGGTTAGGGTAGGATTGGGAAAGTCAACAGTTTTGAAAGTATACTAGGTGCATGCTTACATATCATTTACACATGTACAAATCTGTTGGATACAAGAAGCGACACTTTAATATTATATTTACTTGCTGAGCACCAACCCAAGTTTGGCACAAGGCCACTTAACGTGCTCTTACCCGAGGTTTTAACATTCGGTGTTACTCTTCACCTAGATGAGCTGCTCTCCCGAGTTAACGAGCCCCATCTGCCCGAGGCAGCTAAAGGTTAATGTAATGGTTTCGACTGGAATTTGAACTTGCGTAATACAATCTCAGAGGCCGAGCTTCTACCAATGCTTCACCGATATTACTCACTCATATAAAACATATGTAATTTTTTTTATTTCCCATAAAATTTAGATTTTAACTTAAGAAACAGAACTTTCTCACATAAGTCAATCTTACGTTCGTTTAAAAGGACGCATTTGTTTGTATCTTGGAAATCTTCTCTTTCTTTTTTTTTTTTTTTAATATTTCAATTTTTGTCATAATATTAAGAATACCATGAAAAAGGAAAGAAACAAAGAAAGGGAAGAAATAGAAAGAAAATAAATAGAAAAAAGAAAGAAGGAAAGAAAATAAGTAGAAAAAAGAAAGAAAGGAGAGAAAGAAAAATAAAGGAAAAAAAGAAAGAAAGTGAAGAAAAGAAAGGAAAGAAAGGAAAAAGAAAAGAAAGAAAATAAATAGATAAAAAAAGAAAAAGAAAGAAAGAAAAGAACGATAACAAAAGAAAGAAACGATGAGAGAAAGAAAGAAAGAATTAAAGAAAGAAAGAAAGAAACGAAATAAAGAAAGAAAGGAAAGAAAGAAAATAAACAGATGAAAGAAAGGAAATAAAGGAAAAGGAAAGAAAGAAAGAAAAGAACGAAAACAAAAGAAAGAAAGGATGAGAGAAAGAAAGAAAATAAATAAAGAAAGAAGGAAAGAAAATAAATAAAGAAAGAAGGAAAGAAAATAAATAAAGAAAGAAGGAAGGAAAGAAAAAGAAAGAAAGGAAAAAGAAAGAAAGAAAGGGAAGAAAAGAAAGGAAAGAAAGGGAAGAAAAGAAAGAAAAGAAAGAAAGAAAAGAAAAAAGGAAAAAGAAAGAAAGAAAAGAAAAAGAAAGGAAAAAGAAAGAAAAGAAAGAAAGAAAGAAAAGAAATAAAAAAAAAGAAAGAAAAAAAAAGAAAGGAAAAAAAAGAAAGGAAAAAGAAAGAAATTGATTGATCAAATATGTCTGGTGCAGCTTGTTTCTCTTCTTAAAATCTAAAAAGGTAGAAAGGAATGGAGGATATTGAGAACAGCAGGGGGGTGGGTGTCTGTGATAGGGGTGGGTGGGGCTTGGTGGTACCCTTTACAGAAAGATCTGATGATGACTGCATCATGCCTCATCACATTCCTTTGCAATGAAATTGTTTAGTTCTACCCAAAAGAGACAGAGATTTCCTAGCAAGTCACACCACCACACCACCCTCACCCAAAATCAAGAACTTCCTTTTTTCTTTTTTTTTTTTTAATCGACAGAGGATGGTGCAGTGGCAAAAGCTTGGGTTCTAGAATTGTATTACACGAGTTCAAATCCCAGTTAAAACTATTCTATTAGAAGTGGTAAAAGCTTGGATTCTGGAATCGTATTCAAGAGTTCAAATCCAACCATTCCATTCACTTTCAGAAGTGGCAAAAGCTTTGACCCTGGAATCATATCATGCAAGTTCAAATCCCAGTCAAAACCATTCCATTCACTTTCAAAAGTGGCAAAAGCTTGGACTATGGAATTGTATTACAAGAGTTCAAATCCCAGTCAAAATCACATTCACTTTCAGAAGTGGTAAAAGCTTGAACTGTGGAATTGTATCATACAAGTTCAAATCCTAGTCTAAACCATTCCATTCACTTTTAGAAGTGGTAAAAACTTGAACTGTGGAATTGTATCATACAAGTTCAAATCCTAGTCAAAACCATTCCATTCACTTTTAGAAGTGGTAAAAGCTTGGATTCTGGAATCTTATTACACCAGTTCAAATCCCAGTCAAAACCATTCCATTTACTTTCAGAAGTGGTAAAAGCTGGGATTCTAGAATGGTATTACAACAGTTCAAATCCTAGTCAAAATCATCACATTCACTTTTAGCTGCCTCGGGCAGATGGACCTCATGAACTCAGGAGAGTAATTCATATAGGTGTAAGGATAACACAGTGGGTAAACTTTTTTAACAACCAAGTAAATATGATATATATATATATAAAAATTGTATTTACTAGGTGAGCAGCATCATCTAAGTTTGGCACAAGGCCATTTCTTAGGTAAATGCAAGTTTTCAAGGTTTTGATTGGCATTTGAACTTACTTAATACGATTCCAGAGCCAGAGCTTTTGCCAATACTCCAACTTTGCTGATAAAATGATATATATTTTTTTACTTTGGTAAGCAGCACAAACCAAGTTTGGCACAAGGCCATTTTTAAGGTGAATGCAAGTTTTTAAGGTTTAGCCAGAGCTTTTAGCAATGCTCCAACTTTGCTTTATATATATATATATATATATGGTGACTGCCACTTCTTGACAGAAGACGGCCAACTCGAAGAAAGAGCTACACAT
>JAUZSX010308247.1:0-12461 GCA_034780655.1 Idiosepius hallami | reverse complement strand
TATATTTATATATATAACATATATCATTAAAAAGAATTTTAATTTTCTTTTAAATACTTTTAATTCAATTTTCTCTTATTTTATAGCAAGAAACTTAGTTGAAGAGTAGAGTGTTTTAATATAATTCCCTAGCTTTCTTTTAGATGTTTTCAGTCTTCCTTGGCCATGTTTAAAGTAATGCACACTGCTGTCTTTATCTTGGGGATGGAAAGAGCAGCTACCTCTGACAACATCAGACAAGACCCCAAAGTACAACACATCAATAGTGCTTGTAGTATCAAGGTTAGTACAACAGTCATCTATCATTTTTTTCAACAACAATTAAATATTTGAGGGAGGATTACCTCGATGTAGCGGCAACATTTCAGATAATCCCTGGAAGGCTGTCACCAAAACTTGTTTATTATCTTCACTGTAGTTTCGCCATACACGAACAGAACCATCATCTTTAAAAACAAAAATACAACAAAAATACTTGTAAAATCATTCTAATAGAACTAATATAAAGATGAGGACTATAAAGAAAGAGTTAAAGAATTATAAAAAGTAAAAATATAAACTGATTGGTTTTATAACAGCATCACAGGCAGCATATATGAATAAAAATCAAACTTTTCTAGTTACAGAAGCCCAAAAATGACATTGACTCATGGACATCAATCATAAACTCATTAATGCAGTCTAATAAAAATTAAACCATCTATTAAAATCAATTTATCAGCTTATATCTGGTAGGTTTATTAATATTAAATTGTTAACCACCAACAATCCATTTACCAATAAATTGGTTTGTAATAAATCTAATAAAACAAAAGGTTACGGATTCTTATATATCTTTAAACAAAGAAACTTAATTAAAAATTCCTTTTACTGTTATAAGTCTTCTATTACACAAATATCATTAGTGTTTAGTCTAGTGTTATCAGACTTAGCTAGTGTTTGGGAAAGCTGGCTAAATGGATGCAGAGTAGATGGCCTACCAATATATATTTGTCAGCTATGCGGAGTATTGTATATGCTTAAGACATTCCAAAACAAAAATATTTTATCTAATTGAAACTAAATGCATTTAGGTAGATAAGTAGAATATCAATAAAGATTTTAAAATTTAAGTTCCATTTTTTTTTTGCGACAAAAATCTATAAAGAGACACATCTTATTAGAAATGACTTAGTATAAAATTGACTTAAAAGACAATGGAAATCAGAAACAATCAACTGACCTGAGCCACACATCAGCAGAGCTTGATCATGAGGGTTAATAAATTCCATAGCAGTAATGCGGCAGTTTTTGTGGTGATTATTGTTGACACAACTTAATTGAATGCCTTGTTCCCAATCCCATACACTAGAATAAAGACATTAAATTCAGTTTATGAAAAATATAAAATAAATGTCAAATATAATTAAGAAAAACAAATTTAACAATTAAACTTAACATCTTAAAATCAACATTTAAACAATAAATCTTAATTCAATCAATCAAAATATGAATTTTAAATTCAACAATCCAACAATAAAACTACTATTTATGAAATATACCAATCAATAATTACAATTAAAGTAACTTTTTTGTGTCAGAAGAGGGAATTATTTAAACTAGATTGGAAAATTTCTTAAAAAATGAATGAGATTCTCAAAACCAAATGAGGAGTTAGAATGTTACACTAAAATCTACTCAAATTCAATAAGAAAATTTTTTTATATAGCTTTTAGGACTGATTTGAAAGAGAAAGGCATTTATTGAAAAAAATAATTCCAACATGAAATGACATTCAACTTCCAACCTCACAATATGAAAGTATTTACCTCACATTATCTTTGTCGGCCACAGCAAGATGAGCTTCATAGGGGTGAAAGCGGAGGATAGTGGGACTACCAGAATTTTTATTGACAAAAATTTGATCATCAAATCGATTGTAACCTACAAAAAAGAAAATAGTGGGTGCATGTAAAAATAACTATAAGAATAAAACTATGTGTGTGTATATTGTATTTCTTGGGAAAAGGTATGAAGCCAAATCTTCCCTCCAGCTATGGGTTAGATAGTGCAAGACCTCAATGGCGGATGTGGCGGATGATGTCTACAATGTCACAACGGCACTGAAGGTGGACGAAGGCTGTAACAGAGGATAGCCTCCAGTCGTCATGGTTCTCTCCATGCCATTGGAACCAGGTTCTCTTCTGCCAAGGGGTCGTGTGATGATTGCAAGTGCGCCAGTTTCCCCACGTTAAAAGACATCATGCGCAGGCGTCTTCCCGAAAGGGTCCACAAAACAGAGGGCAGTCATACTCGAACACGTGACCGCCGATGATGACTGTGTACACTAACTATATAGAACACAATTCTATAAAAAGAGAGGAAGTTACAGAAACTGCATGGACAATAAAGGGCGTTCACGCAGCCCTATGTTCCTTAAGGTAATCAAGAGGCTTAGAGAAATGAGTATATAAAAATTTAAGTAAACTAATAAACAGTAAATTTTATAATAATATATTTAGACAATTACAATTTTAACCAATAAAAAGGGTTTATCTATTTACAGTATCACAGCTTATTATAATGGGAATTCTGGAAATGTCCTCCATTAGCATAATGCAGTATTTTCTACTGCACAGCAACTTTTTAGACACCCTGTATTTTCAGATTTTTAGAACATTATCAGTTTTATATTGACTTAGGGTTTGGTTTAATGGCATATCAACCTTTTTGGTCATTTGATGTCTAGAATAATCATATTTTGGGGTTTGGCTTTGTCTTTTTAATGGCACATCAAGCTGTTTGGTTATTTAATACATTTTCTTTACTTCATCAATGGTAACTGTTGTGGCCGAATATCTAATTGAGTGTAGTTACCAAAAAGGCCAAGACAGTAGTAGTTTATAACATAAGTATTATTAACAAGATACATAACAGAAAGATGATTTGCACATGCGCTGTAGCCAACATGGCTACTCTTCATGACTTCCATAATCCACTCCCGCTGGCTAGTGAGACGGTCTGACTTATGATATTTACTTGGTGAGCAGCCCCAAGTTTGGCACAAGGCCATTTTTATGTGCCCTTACCCGGGTTTTATATATTCAGTGTTATCCTTCACCTAGATGAACTGCTCTCCCGAGCTACCAAGCCCCATCTGCCCGAGGCTGCTAAAGTGAAAGTAATGGTTTTGACTGGGATTTGAACTCGCGTAACACGATCTCACAGCCCGAGCTTCTACCAATGCTCCACCGACGGTCTGACTTATATAGTGAATGGCTGAGTTCATTATGGGGTGAGTTCACCCACAACAGTAATTTTGTTGGGTTTTCTTAAGAACACTAGTTGCACCATTTGATCAATAGCTTAAGGGAATAAGGTGCTTCCCACTTTTGGCAAAGGTTATTGGTTCAAAATAACAGAACCACTGGGATTTAAACTCATATTTTATGATTCAGAAATCTGAGCATCTATTTCACTATGGGGTCTTCCTTTTAATAGTACATTGAAATAATATGATACTGAAGTTTTATTTCTAATAGATATGCATGTGTTCAGATTTTAGGAACAAACTAAATATTCAATTCTTTAAAATTAAATAAAATTCTGTGAAAGTTGTCGACAGGTAAAATCCTACCACTTATGGTTTATTAAGTGTTTTTATTTTTCTGTTTTTTTAATTTGTGTATAAATATTTTTAAAAATTTCTGCAATTTTTCCCTGAGCAAAATTTAGTTGCATTTTGGTTTCAATCAAACTCCTCTAATTAAAATCTTACTAGCATTTAAAATTCTTAGTTTTATTTACTGCAACAAAATTCACTGCCATCAATAATGGTTTTGTTAAAAATTGAGCTATCAAACTATCACCAATGTGAAACATCTGCACTTGAGAAAAATAGTATGATTTTTGGAGGAGTATTATTAGCATTTCTTTGACTTTTTTTTCTCCACCGTAAATCTAGGTCTCAATATGAATAATATAAAGTGGTCTCAAACTTACGGAGCGGCAATGCATAATTTTTAAATATTAGGTTGTCCCAAAAGTTTGTGAACACTTTTAAATATTACTTGCCAAGTTATAAAAAAAAAAAAAAAATCAACCAAACTCAAAACTCAAAATAAAAATCATCTTTTAACAAGACTTTTCTGCCATCAATCTGCATGCTTTCAGATCTGGTGAAAGTACCATGCAGCCGGATTCAAAACAAAAAATTCCAGACATGTTTCCTTTAACTTTTGAAACAACTTAATAACTTTCTGACATCATGGTAAAACCCAATCCATAGGACACAGAAGGAAATTACTGTGAAAGTAATTGAAACCTACCAAAAAGGTTGCTGTTCGAAAATTAATTTCTATCCTATTGGCATACTGAGTCTATGAAATCGTAGAATTTATTGACAGGCTTCCTCAAAACTTTTGGGACAACTTAATAACCTTTCTAGATCATGGTAAAACCTAATACATAATACAAGACACATATTCTAAAAAAAAATTATACGTAGGCTTACTTATTTAGCTAAAGTTCATCAAATCTACTTGATCATTTTTTTACATTATTGATACATAAGTAATATATTCCATTAGCAGAAAAAAATGTCCCATACCAAACATATAAGCTGAATTGACAGATAATTGTGACACAGCTTGTTCATAAATGACCAGATCAAATGCTGTTATTTCATTTACTATGCATTATTTTGATTGCCTCCAAAGAAACAGCTTTAATCAGCTCAGTCAAAGTTGATATTCTTACAAAGATAAACTTCCATATTCTTTGTAAAACTTCAATAATACAAGGTATTCAAATAGTTGCTGTGCAGTAGTAAATGAGGTCTTAATGCTAATGAAGGACATTTCCAGCATTTTCTTTAAGATAAGCTGTGATAAGATGTGAATAAATAAAATCTTTTTATTGGTAGGAATCGTATTGTCCAAATGTTTTATCAAAGAATTTGCTGTTTATCTAAATTTCTTTATACTCATAGTGCATAGTAACTTTCTGGTTGTATAAATAAAATCAAATAAAAGTTATAAATTATATACCAGATGATTTGACAGTACTTTTGTAAATATAATAAAGTAAAATCAGTAACTTCTCAACAAAAAAAAAAGATGCATTAACTATATATGAATTTATACACCAGAAATATATTTCGATAATGTATTTACAAATTAAATGACTAAGTTTAACTGATTTCACATTTTTTTAGAAAGATGTTATAATCTATTTGTTTATATATTGATTACTGCCACTTTATAGAAGAAGTCCAATCCTCACAACATGTCCAAATACAAATGAGTCCACATGAAGTCTCACATGCACCTATCTGATTGGCATAGTTTGCCACATACTCTACAGCAGAATCCTGCTAGTACACAGGCTCACAGCCCAATCCTGGCTCCATCCCCATCTCTCTGCATGAGTAGCTCTGTGGCTGGTGAGACCCGCTTTGGATAGGCAAACTACCGCAGAATCCACACAAATATCTGATCTCAAAATCAAAATGCTCTAAGAAGTTTCGTTTACATCTTAGCAGATGATTGCCACCCCAAGACTCATCTCCTGCATCACGCTTCCCCGTTAGTCCTCAAGTGACTTTGAAGATCAATAAACACACATTTACTTGATATATAAATGTTCATAAAATATTATGAAACACCAAATTTACAAATCTAAATGGGACATGAAGACTAATATAGAATTTTGTTGTGTGTATGTCTGCATAGTGACCTCTGCAGTTTGAGCCAGCTTAACCACAGAACTTACTCAATTCAGTGGAGAGTCTCACGAAAATTTTAACTTCACAAGCGGTTCCCAGCCTCATGTAAAGATGCCTGTCTAACCAAAGACATATTGAATTATTACAGGAATTTAAGCTTTTGTACTGACAGCAGGTAAATTGGAAAGACAAAAAATACAAAAAAACAAATGAAATAAATAATAAAAAATTCTTAAAACAAAAGAAGAAAAAAAAAGTTCATAAAGAGAATTAGTTTTTGGTTGCAGACTAGAATTGTCGACAGCTAGACCAAAGCAGGCAGAAATGAAGTGGGAAGGAGTAGGACTGATGGAGTTTAAAGAGTTAATTGTGCACCATGTAACTGATAAAAGAGCAATGAGAGAAAAAAAATAGAATAAAAACAAAAATTTAAATTAAAAAAATTAAAAATTAAAATAAATACATAAAAAACTAAAATAAAAAATATTAAAAATAAATAAAATGAAAATAAAAATTCTAACAATGAAAAAAAAAATCAAAAAGTTAAAATTAAAGAATAAAATAAAAATAAAATTAATAAAATTCACTAAATAAAAAAAATATTTATTTGTTACATTTTGAAATTTTTTTTCAATAAATTTTTTTTTTTTTTAAATTTATATAAATAATACTTTTTCTTAAAAAAAAAAAAAACAATTGTATGACTAACCATTTGGTTGATCTTGTTAGCTGTAGCCACACCTGCAGCTACAACACCCCACCCACTCCCAAGCAAAGACAAAAAAAAACAAATAAATAGGGTGGGGAGTAAAAAAAGAAGAGATAGGTGTGGCTGAATAAATCAACTCATGAACTGGATAACATTCCTCAAGAAAAATTTAGAGGCATTTTGATTTTATTTTACACAGAGGCATCTAAAACATACAATGACCAAATAACAGGAGCACATGTTCATTCCACGGGTCCAATAAAAGTAACAAGAGAAACCAAGTTGATGTAATATTGTTACGGTGTGAGCTGGTTAGTCAGGCCTAGAGACTTTCCAAAACTCTTCAGCTTGTTAAGTAGATGACGTATCCAGCAATATAAAAATCAAGACAAATAGGCAATGAATAGGAGTCGGTTAAACAAGCAATAAAGATGGTTAACCGAAAATATCTGTCTTCATCTTGTTGGATAATCTTGGTTCCAGCCATAAAAGAAAACTTTGACAAACATAAAGATAGAAATAAAATAGACGACCTACAGAAGAAGGCAGAAGCTTGAGCAGGATAAAAGTAACTTAACCAGATAAGTTTTATTCAGGGCCAGCCAAAGACTTTCCCCACACCAAGAACGTTATTAGGTAGCCACAATTTATGTCCAGATACCTCTATCTGGCCTAAGAGAAAGCTAATCCTCTCACATGCTTTCTCTGACTTTCAAAAGTTACATGCTGTCCCTGGCCAAACTCAAACACTCATAAGATGGCAATATTTCCCCAGTAAAGTATGTACACACTATTGTACAAAAACTCTCCTACTAAAATTACCCTTATATGGCCTCTCTTGCTATTTTTTTTCTGGGCTTTTTCTTTATACAAATTGTTTTACAGAGAAATTGAATAATAATAATAATGTTAATATTAATAACATTAATAATATAAACACTAATAATAATTCATCAGCCATTACACCCAGTGGTAGTGTGTTGGGCAGCAAATTTGTATTTGCTGTTTCCATAGTATACTAGTTTTACGAGAAAGAGTTGCTAGCCCTATGCTCAACCCCCGAATTGGAGGACCTTCTATGGGCTTTTAAAATCAGTGTTGCCCTTCACCTAGATGAGATACTCTGAAGTTAACAAGCCCCAACTGCCTGAGGCAGGTAAAGGTAGATGCAATGGTTTTAACTGAGATTTGAACTCGCTTAATACGATTCCATAGTCTGAGCTTTTATTAATTTTACTAATAATTAGACGAGTAATTAATAATTCTACGAGTATATATACAGAATTTGTTGTTGCTGCTGTGTCAGCAGCAACAACATTATTGTTATACAGTCTTTTGTACAATACCACACTGTACAAGGTTTGAAGTAAAAAAAAAAAAATAATAATTTTTTTTTTTTTTTGGAGGGGGAGGGTTGCGACTTTCAAATTGAAATTTATTTAGACTAAGGGAACTTGGCATTCATGGGATTTACTTAAAACACAAAGTTCCTATAAAGTATGATGTGTGTTGCTCTTCTTTTAAAATCTTTTGCACACCAAAAAAAAAACAAAAAAAATACCCCCAAAAATAGCAAAACCTAACAAAAAAATAAATTGCTTAGAAATCGGCCTCCAAGAGGTAAGTCTTTTTTTTTTTATTTCTTCTTCTTTTGCCACAATACAACGGCAGCTGAAAGTGTTCAGCAATAGTGAATAAAATGATGAAAGTGATTGCATAGGAAGCCTCCATCTCTTTTTTTTTTTTTATATAATGTCAATGAAACTTTATGATATTATCCTCTGAGGAAATCTCAAAGTTTTCTAGATCTAAAGTGAAAGTTTCACTGGTTTTTATGTATGTATTTTATCTTTCAGTTTCTTTTTCTCTTTTCTATCCCCCTCCGCAAGTAAATCTATGAACACCTCCCAACATAGAAACATTGCTTCAGTATTTCCCCAGAGATGCATTTACTTCTTGAATATGCCGACTAATTTCTCACTGGAAGAAGAAAAAAATAATAAAAATCTTGAAAAAAAAAAAATAAAATTAATAAAAAAAACAAAAAAAAACGTGCGATACTTTAGAACAATAGCAGATCAACGAGGTAAATCCTATTAAAACATTCTTCCAGATATTAATGGTATTTTCTTTTCGTATTTTTTTTAAATCTTTTTTTTTTTTTTTTATATATCTCTATTATTTCAGTTATTGGCTTTTGTTTTAACTACAAATCCATTTTCACTATTACTCAATCTGAATAAATGTGAAATTTCAGTTCATTCCTCACTCAATTCCTAACATTAAAAAGACCAGATTTCTAATGTTTTCATAACACAACACAGTGTTCTATGTTGAGGGTGAAACACTTGCATTTGCAAGTGGGCTTTTTCCAAGAGGTGATAAAAAATGAAAATAAAAACACTTATCTTTTGTTGACTGTTTTTTTTTTTTTTCAGCAATAATCTTCCAAATACCGAGTAAAAAAAATGTTTTTTTAACCTTAATTTATAATTTTTCAATTAATTTTTTTTTTTATTAAACAAGCAAGACCAGATTATTTTTTGAAAAAAAAGTTTAGCAGAATGTCTACAGAAATTCATTTATAGAAGAAAAGTAGTTCAAAGTGAAATGGATCATACTTTCTTGAACAGTAATTAAGTTTTAATTATTTGTTTATTGATAATATTAGAATGAAACTAAATTTCATGGGTTTGGTCAGTAATTTTTTATTTTATTTGGCTACTAAATGAAAATATCTAGTTAAAAAGGTAAATTTGTTCATAGTCTTGAAACATTGATTAACCAAGAAAATTTTTATAGATTATGGACATAAATGCAATTCAATAAGTTAAATAATCCAACACTTACACCACTAACTAGAGATTTTTGTATTTACTTGGGAATTCTTTGAGACCGGGGTCTTAATCTATGTAATTATTTATTTATGGACTGTGGTCCTCATCTTTTGATAGTTGTTTCATTTAATTGTATTTATTAGGGAATTCTTTGAGATGAGGCTTCCTAATCCATGTATTAATCTCAGACGATTGTACTCATTTTCCACGGTTGTTGTTTCACTACGTTTCTGCCCACTTATCCTCTGGCCTTTATTAGGTTTTTAACAGCAATTCTGGATAGGAATTTAGTCTTGTAACCATATAGTGAACAACCACTGCCTTCCATAGTTGTAATCAGGCACCCCACGTTTTGACCAACAAAACCCCTGGCCAGTGTTGCGGTTAATCACCCGATGAAAGCCAGAAGATAAGTTGGCTGAAATGTAGTAAAACAACAAATATAGAAGTTGAGGACAACAGTCCGCAAAGAAATTACCATGTTCTTATGTTGCTCCATTTGGTGACAAGACAGACTATCCCCAGTAGTAATGCAGTTTTTTTTTTTAGGGTCTTGATCATCAAATCAGCCCTGACAGCTAATCCCCCTCTTCCCAGATGTGTTTGTGAAATTTGAGCGACTGCAATTCTTTTCTTGACAGGCAGAACAAATGCTTACAGCTTCGCTTTTTATTTGTGGGATAGCCAATAAAAAGGAAGTGCATCTTTTTTTTTTTTTTAAATAAAATAAAATATACTAGCGGTATAACCCAACATTGCCTGCACAACTCTCAACATCTCAGAAGGAGAAGAAACCAATGAGCAGAGGAAGAGGAAATTATTTAGAGGGATTTACTAGCCATGATCAAGTTTTACATGACACTATTAAAATTTGCTGCATTTTGGCCCAAAATGTGCAAAAATGACAAACTTAATGCAAAAAAAGGTGATGTCTACTTGGCCTAGTGAATAGACAGTCATATTTCAAAATCATAGAATATGAGTTCAAATTCCAGTAATTCCATTTACTGGCAAACCTAATGTCAAAAAAAAAACAAAAAAAAAAAGGAATGTCTATTTGGCCCAGTGGATAGGCAGTCAGATTTTGGATTCATAGTACACAAGTTCAATTTCCAGTAATTCCATTTACTGGTAAAAAAAAAAAAGGGGGGGTGTTGATTTGGCCCAGTGGTAACTCATTTTAGTACTGAAGGTTGCCTGACTTCAGTGATCTAACGGGAACCGGGGCTTCCAACGTGACTTGACCATTCCATCAGCCATGCCCTCATCGATATTCACTTCTAAGTGAGAGTTTTCTTGAGGCTGATGAGTGCAACTTTAGAATAGAATTATATTTAAGTGTAACACACAAATCAACAACCCAACCATGGTCAAGAGAAAAAGAATCCACCCCCATGGAATGAATAACAAGTTCAGTTTAAAATTAGGTTTCTAAATACAACAGATTCCAAAATTCAATCAGAAAGACCCAATATACAGCAATTCACACCTGAGGAAAGCTGAAGGTTACATTGGCTGAAGCATTGTCCACATAAAAAAGAAAGGTCAAAGTTGAGTATAGGGCCATTTTTTCATTTATAACAAAAATTATCCTAGTTTGAAAATTATAAAAAGCAAGAAAATTTTTAGAAAAATGAATAGTAATGATATTAATAATATTAAAATTTTTGTCTAGTCAGGAAATATTTCATTGTTAAGTTCAGCCTATAGCAAAGCAGTTAATCTTTCTTTATACTAATTTCTTTTCTAAAGCTTTTCTCTTTCTAAGGTAGTTAAAGAGGCCTAATATAGAAAGTCAGTACTGTACATATGCAAATTTTAGTGGAGTGAATAAATTAAAAGAAAATATTCTTTTTTTATTTTTAGAAAATAACTATTGTGGTTTCATTTTATTTCTGTCAAATTGCCACAATATTCAGACATGGATGAGCCACAAGAATGGATTTAGAGAAAAAAATATGCCAAAATGGAAAAAAAGAAAGACACACACAAAAAAGATTTGTAGTTATCATTCAGAAATATTTCTTTTATTTTGTCTTTAAAAATTTAACTTCCTCTGTTCTTTATTTTGTCCAGATGACTTACACTTTTCTTTCATCCTCTTAACACACTATACATATACATTATAGGGCAGCGATGGTGAAGCATTGGTAAAAGCTCGGGCTCTGAGATCATATTACGAGAGTTCAATTCCCAGTAAAAAATATAACTTTCACTTTAGCAGCCTCGGGCAGATGCGGCTCGTTATTTTGGGAGAGCAGCTCATATAGGTGAAAGGTAACACCGAATTTAAAAAGCCCGGGTAAGAGCACGTAAAAACGGCCTTGAGCCAAACTTGGGTTGGTGCTCACCAAGTAAATATCATATACCTTGTAGCTGATAAGCATAGACACAATCATGGCCTTTGGTGACAGTGAGTTTTTTTCCCCTGGATTCATTATACTAAGTACTTGTTTACATTTGACTATATAATGGGAGTTGGACCGGATGTTGCATGATATGAGTTCTAATTTTTAAAAAAATTTGTGCAATTAATGTTATATTTTTTGTTATATTATTATAAACAGTAGTAGTGTATGGTCAAGTCACGTTGGAGACACCGGTTCCCATAAGATCACCGAAGTTAAGCTACGTCAAGCCTGGTCAGTAGTTAGAGAGGTGACCATCTAAGAATCCCAGGTATTGTACTAGGGCAAGTAACAAACCTGCACTTGCTACTCCTTTCATGGAAACCAATTGTTACACTACGCACCTGATGATGCAATTTGATGATGAGCAGTAGTAGTAATAGTAATAATAATAGAATTTATAACTTTCCTCATTTAATATCAAGTACAGTCAGTTTCTCCAGAGATCAATATATACTAAACTATTTTTTGGTTAAAAAAAAAACAAGGCTACAACAAGGACTACTATATATATAACTACTACTACTATAACACTTCAGATGGAGAAAACCAACAACTTTCTACAAAAGCAACAATGTTGAATGTTATTGGCTATAATTTGAACTTCAAATAGACACTCAAAACCAGAAAGCCTCAAATTTCAAATGCACACAAAGGCCTTAATTAGCACCATTAAATATGAACTCAAACCATGAAATTAGAATGAAAGCATTTGTATCCATAACTTGATAAGTACAACACTAAAAGGCAACCTATATATATATATATATATATATATATATATATATCTATATAATAAAATA
>JAUZSX010308236.1:0-7500 GCA_034780655.1 Idiosepius hallami | reverse complement strand
TGCTCACCAAGTAAATATAATATATATTTGTATATATATGTATGTATGTATGTATAGTCGAAGGCTCCAGTATGTTGAGGGGGGAGGCAAGTTGTTTTTTCAGGGTAAAGGGCTGCAAGGCGACGGGGTCGCTAAGTGGCTAAGCATGGCACTGAGGGTGAGGGAGACATAGAAATAAGGCAAAATAATTAAAAAGGACGATTATGAAGAAAATTTAAAAGGAGGAGAAAAGACAGAAAAAAAAATTAAAAATCAAGGAAAATAATTACCAGTTTTATTTGCCTGTCTATTTCTATTTGCTTTGTTTCATGGCATATCAACATTTTTAGGCCATTTAATGCGAGTTACAATCATTGTTTTTTTATGTTTCTTTTGTCCATATCTTTTTTTTGAACAACACAATATACACTAATTTATTAACAAAATATGGGGATTCATACCATTACCCAGGGTATTATGTATATACTTGATGAGCAGCACCAACCAAGTTTGGCACAAGGCCATTTTTAAGTTGAATGCAATGGTTTTGACTGGGATTTGAACTCGCGTTCTACGATTCCAGAGCCTGGGCTTTTACCAATGCTCCAACTACGCTGTCCAAAGATCTTATATTTAGTTGGTGAGCAGCACCAACCAAGTTTAGCACAAGACCATTTTAAAGTTGAATGCATACTATGATTCCAGAGCCCAAGCTTTTACCAATGCTCCAACTTTGAGAAATGTAATATTATATTTACTTGGTGAGCAGCACCAACCAAGTTTGAGATTTGAACTCACATACTATGATTCCAGAGCCCGATGCTCCACCTTCGCTGCCCTTTTTATAGATTAATACAAAAAAAAAATCAATCAATCAATTCATTTTGATTGTTCTGTTTGAAACAACTTGAAGTTTTATGAATTGTGAAGGACAGACATCTGTTGATCCAGAAATAAAAGAAGTTATCACAAAGCAAAATGAAGTTTGTCTTTGCAATCAAGTTGACCAATGAACCTCTTGTCATTACCAGATTCTCCCTTGGAAATATTTCGATCACAGATAATTAGAAAAAGAAACAAAGACCAAGCCCATTTGTAAAATTCATTCTAGTTTAAAGGTCTACCTAAATAAACCTGACAAGAATTTAAAGTAACTTTTTGATTAAACTAGTGTTTGGTAATTGTTGAAATTGTGAGTTTGAATCTCATCCTAGTGTTGCCAGTTGTTGTAATTGTGAGTTCGAATCTTATCCTAGTGTTGCCAGTTGTTGTAATTGTGAGTTCGAATCTCATCCTAGTGTTGCCAGTTGTTGTAATTGTGAGTTGGAATCTCATCCTAGCGTCGCCAGTTGTTGTATTTGTGAGTTCAAATCTCATCCTAGTGTCGCCAGTTGTTGTAATTGTGAGTTCGAAGTTGTGTGTAGTTATAAAATATAAGAAAGAGATACGGCCTGACAGCATAGCGGCTCCTGGCAGCTATGCTGAAATCCTCTCTCTCTCTCTCTGAGTGACGAGAGAGATAACATATAGAGTGACTGGAAGAGTTAATCTTGAGGTGTGTATCTCCCAAAAAAAAAAAGATAATTTTTGTAAAAGTCAGATTGAGATGAATAACAAATGAATGACATTGAAGCATATTCACTTTTTACACACATACCTTTGCTAAAGACATTAGATTAACAATACATATTGATTTATAATGTATTATATCAAATTAGTTGAGCACAAAACCAAATTAGGCACAACGCCATTTTAATGAGCCAAGGCTTTTTTAATCTGTGTCTTGCCCTTAACCTAGATGAGTTACTCTCCTGAGTTAAGGAGCTACATCTGCCCGAGGCAACTTAAAGTTTGACTGGGATTTGAATGCGATCTTGGAGCCTAAGTTTTTACCAATCCTCTAACCATATTATATATCGGGAGTACAGTATGCGAGTTCAAATCCCAGTCAAAATTAGTTTTGTTTGTTAAAAAACTGCTGAAGGAGATTAAAAATTTGTGAGATGGTGAACAAAGAAAATTAAAATGAAAAGGCTTAAATGAATAAAACCAAACCAGAATATACATATATATATATATATATATATATATATATATATATATATATATGTATATTCTGGTTTGGATTTTACCTTTTACTATATATAAATATTTTTTATAATCTATATACAGGTCTATTTGCGTAAATATGCACATACTCACACATACATACACACATGTGCATATGTGTGTGTATGTGTGTACATGCATACGCGTACATGGATTCATGCTTATACCTGAATATTTTTGTGTATCTATCAAAGAACTATTACAATAAAAATATACTATATTACACTATAATACACTATAATAAAAATCGCAATTTGTGCAAAATGAAGCTTCAATGGCTAAGTAAAATACTCCAAGAAAAATCTATTCAATAATAAAAAAAATGGTTAGAGGAAAAATAAAAAACGACAACAAATGAATCCTTGTATGATTAGAGTTTGAAGAAAAAAACCCGAGAGACGAAGTGAGAGGATATTAATGAGAAAACACTGAAGACTTGAATTATAATATTGTGAATGCTTTTTCTATTAAAGAATAGAATTAAATGCTTTTTCCATTGAAGAATGGAATTAATGCCAAATTACAACGATGAAATCAAATTCTTGCCTTGCCAGAATGTTCAGAATTACAGAGTAGCAAATAAAATGAACGGAATGGGCAGATAACTGCGCACATAACAGTATCAGCATTTTAATGAAATAATTAATGATTAATAGTTCAGTCTTTCTTGAAAGGAACATTTGGAACTAATACCCTTGGGTGAGGTATGAATCTTAACCTACTCTCCTGATATAGATTAAATAGTACATATTGTGTTATTGTTTATTTTGTTCAATGGCATATCAAGCTTTTTATGTCATTTAATGCTGAGAACAATCATTTTTGATAAGTGTTTTTTTTTGTACACACAATCAGACATAATGCCGTTAAGAGATAAAAAAAAAAGCCCAGGCTCTGGAAACATAGTACGCGAGTTCAAATCTCAGTTAAAACCATTGCATTCACTTTAGCAGCCTCTGGCAGATGGGGGTTGTTAACTCGGGAGAGCAGCTCATCTAGGTGAAGGGTAACACTGAATGTAAAAAGCCTGGGTAAGAGCACGTAAAAATGATCTAGCCATGTGCATGCCCGTAAATTCAAAACCAGATGTAGAACCCATTCAAACGCGAGGTTTAGAGTTTTAATATGACCACACAGGCAAGAAACCGACAGTCACCGTAGGCAGTTGACTCTGTGTCTTCACTTAACTAATACACACACACACATACATATATATATATATATATATATATATATTGTGTGTGTGTGTATGTTTTAAGAGAAAATCAAAACTGAATTCAGATTTTCTCATTCTCCTCGAGTGAACTCTGAATCCAATTTTTTTAAATAAGGGACATTTTTTTCTCATTCCTTTTTTTGTTCCATTTTTCTTTCTGTTCGATTTTTATTTTTCATTATTTAATTGCATCAAACACTGGTTTGCACTTTGAATATTATTGCCTTTTTTTTTTTTTTTCATTTATTGTTTTTTCCTCAACTCTTCACTTTCTGACGAGCGAGCGAGCACACATAGGAGAGCCTTTGTATTTTTTTATTTCTATTTTTTTTTTTAAATGTTAACTTTTTTTTTTTCTTCAATGAGGGGCTTGTGGCCACATCAAAAACTACAGCATTAAGAGATTTCTTTCTTTTTCTTCTCCTTGTGTATGTTTTTTTTTTAAATAATTTTTTTTATTATAGTACCAAAACATCAAATCGCCATTCTCATCTTCAATTCTCCAAATTTCCATCAATTTGTCATTCCTCATCTCGATTTAGAAAATACAAAAAAATAAGAAACATACACACACTCACACACTCACACACACACACACTCACACACACACACACACACTAATAGGAAAAGAAAAGAAATAGATAATTTACCCGCCAATCAAAATAACTGTCATTCAGTCAATTTGAAACAAAAATAAAAAACCCAAAGATGCATAAATGAAAAAAAATAAAAGTAAAAGAAAATCCACAAACTTTGCTGGACATCCATAAATAAATAAGAATTGAAAAAAAACCCTCAATGTTTTATGTTAAAAGAGTTACGTTGGTGACATCAAAAGCTGTCAGTCTTAACTTCTTCACATCATTTGTGTTCATTTCTTTCCTGTATTTTCTTCTATTCCCACTTCTTCTAAAATACTTGCTATAAATTTTGTTGAACACCCTCGTTTGAAAATAAGTAAGTGAATTTTCAGACACTCTGAAAATTTTGGGTCATTTTAGACAAGTTCTTGCATATTAAACTCTTGTTTGAAAATCTTAAGTGTTCAAGTGACTTTTTAGACATTCAGAAAATTGGCGTCATTTTGGACAAGTTCTTGAATTTGAAATGCATATTAAACTCTTGTTTGAAAATCTTCAGTTTTCAAGTCACTTTTTAGACACTCTTTACATACTTAAAAAATATGTTCCATTTAAGGAAGAATGAAAGGAAAAAGGTTTTAAAAATAGTGTAATTCTTTACTTGTTATCAGGAAAATATTTTTCCAAATAAACAAAAAATATAAACACTTTTGTTCTTGGCTTTGTCTGTTATTAGTTTTTATGGCCAGTCTAATCCTTTCACTCTGTAACTGAAAATTGTCCTATAAATGAAATTTGATTTTTATTTCACACGTTAAGTGAATGTCAGTGAAGTTTTTTTTCCTTGGCTTGTAGACCCAGAAGATAGCTTTTTAAATGAGTTTTTGTCATTTTAAGAGAGAAGTTTGGATTCTTCCATGCTTATTATGCTTGTCTTTTCCTAGGCTTCAGCAAACCCAAAGGCAGTTCGTACTCATCATGGAAGTCCACTTAGAACAGTTCAAATCCCGGTCTATGCATTTGCATTTTTAATTGGACTAAAACCTTTTAGAAAGGTATGAATCCCCACATTCCCTCCAGCTATGGAATAAATAGAATATATTCATATGTATACTCATTCTAATATACTCAAAAAACTATGTGTGGACAAAAAAACATTGATCAAAATTTATTCATCTTGGTATTAAATGATATAAAAAAAGTTTATATATTTTTAAATTATGTTATAAAGGAGTGTCCATAAATAATATAAATAAATGTAGAATAACTCTTCCATTTACAGGTACAAGTAGTTCCTAGACAGAAAGACAGGTAGGTTCTCAGTTGTACCCCTCATAAATAAACCTTTTGCTAAGTTTAAGTCTTGTATACTTTATTATCGCAAAAACACATTATAACAATATGATGGAACAAAAACAAATGAATAAGTAAATATATCTGACAAAAACAATTGGTGAAGCATTGGTAAAACCTTTGGCTCTTGAATCATATTACATAAGTTCAAATCCCAGTCAAAACCATTTCCTTTACCTTAATTTGCCTCAGGCAGATAGGGCTTGTTTACTCAGGAGAGTAACTCAACTAAATCAAGAGCAGTGCCGTGCTTAGCCAACTAGCGGCCCAAACACAGAATGTATCATGCAGCCCTATTACAATAAAAAAGAAACTTACCCACCCACAACATACTATACTCGTAAGCTTCCATTAAAGTCTCTCTATATATATACACACATATATAAATATATGGAGACAAAGAGACAGAGAGATGGATTGTAAGATATATATTTCAACATATAAGTGTAATAATGTTTTTCTACTTTATACTAATGAATACTTATTGTGATCATTTTTTTTGTATTATAAAAGACCTACGAAGCCAATGAGCTTTGCGGCCCCCTTGGGAGCTTGCGCCCTCGCCCGCAGTTGCTGGTCTGTGAGGCCCTAAGCATGGTCCTGATTAGGGTTATAATGGGTATTTAAAAATCGCCTTGTGCCAATCTTGTGTTGGTGCTTGACCAAGTAAATATCTGAGAAAAACAAAATTAGAATTAAAAAACAATTAAACAAGCAATTAATGACAAAGTCTTTTGATAGCTAAACACAATAAAAGGCCTTGTGCCAATCTTGTGTTGGTGCTTGACAAAGTCTTTTGATAGCTAAACACAATAAAAGGCCTTGTGCCAATCTTGTGTTGGTGCTTGACAAAGACTTTTGATAGCTAAACACAATAAAAGGCCTTGTGCCAATCTTGTGTTGGTGCTGGACAAAGACTTTTGACAGCTAAACACAATAAAACAGCTTTTCTTAATTCATTAAAAATCAGGTTCCATTGTAAGAGAACTACTGTTTGCACGGCCATATTGCATGGATAGAGCAACGAATGACCTTGTAGTCGATTGTTTGGGCAAATGAGAAAAGGAATTTTTCAATTTCATGTGTCCCCTTAGCCTTAATCAATCTACATAGACATCGAATGCTATGTAATTTGGAAAGATATACCTAGGCTGGGCGTCTTGTGAAACATGGGTGTTTTGTGTGCACACTATGTAATTACTTTAATCAAAACCATTGCAACCCTTCACTTGAAATCCCTTGTTAGAGAGAACTTTCTTCTTGTTGTTGTGATCCAACCAAATTTTCAAGAGTCAATATTCCAGGAATTCAAAGGCGAAAGAAAGACTTGTACCAAATTCTTTATTTATTTATTTATTTCTGGCACTCGTTGCATTGGTTTTGAATTGTAGTTTCTTTCTTTTAATCAACTTTTATTTTTTCTGTCTTTCCATCTTATTCTTTTATCTTTCTCTCTCTCTATCTCTGATTGTATCACTAATCAACCTTTCTCTCTCTCTCTCTGTGTCTCTCTCTGTCTTTAACTAATTAACCTTTCTCTCTCTCTCTCTCTCTCTCTCTCTCTCTGATTGTATCACTAATCAACCTTTCTCTCTTTCTGTGTCTCTCTCTGTCTATAACTAATTAAACTTTCTCTCTCTCTTTGTCTCTCTCTGTCTATAACTAATTAACCTTTCTCTCTCTCTCTCTCTCTCTGATTATATCACTAATCAATCTTTGTCTCTCTCTTTCTCTCCCGCTCTCTCTCTCTTTCTCTCTCAATCTCTCTCTCTCTCTTTCTCTCTGTATAACTAATCAACCTGTTTCTCTTTCCCTCTTTCTCTTTATCACTAATCAACCTTTCTCTCTATTTATCTCTCTCTCTCTCTCTCTGTATAATTAACTAACTTTTCTCTCTTTCTCTTTCTCTGTATCACTAATCAACCTTTCTCTCTCTCCCTCTTTCTCTCTATCTCTAATTAACCTGTATCTTTCTATTTTCATCTCTTTCTCATCTCTCTCTCTCTCTCTCTCTCTCTCTCTTTCTAATCAACTTTTCCATCTCATTTCTTTCTCTTTCTTTCTCTCTCTCTCTCTCTGGTTGTTTCACTAATCAACCTTTGTTGCTCTCTCCTTTTCTTTCTCTCTTGTTCTTTCTTTATCTTTTGCTGATCAAGCTTTATGTCTCTTCTTCTATCTCCTCTCCCTGCAGAAGCACCTAAATGCACACTCTGCAACCAACAGCTAACAGTCAAACACATTCTGATAGAATGCAAAAAGTAT
>JAUZSX010308225.1:0-12464 GCA_034780655.1 Idiosepius hallami | reverse complement strand
AAATTATGAAGCCTCATCTCAAACGTAGTGTAGAAACATCAAAATTACCAAGATGAGGACAAAAGTCCGAATAATAAGGTTAATTCATAAATTATGAAGCCTCATCTAAAACGTAGTGTAGAAATATCAAAATTACCAAGATGAGGACAAAAGTCCGAATAATAAGGTTAATTCATAAATTATGAAGCCTCATCTCAAACGTAATGTAGAAACATCAAAATTACCAAGATGAGGACTAAGGTCCAAATAATAAAGTTAATTCCGAAATTTTAGAATCCTCATCTCAAACGTAGTATAGAAACATCAAAAACCTACAAAGATGAGGAAAAAGTCCAAATAATAAAGTTAATTCATAAATTACGAAGCCTCATCTCAAAAATAAAAATAAACTATAATAAAAAAAAATGAGTTTGAAAGATACCCTGATTGTTTTACTCTGATGTCTCTTTTGTTTACTAATTGATATCTGCTCCACAGCTTGACCATCGTGACGACATAAAAATCGGGCGGCCGTATCCATTTATGGACAGCGATTGTTTTGAATAAGCCCAACGGCTCGACTTGAGATACAAGATTATTGTTAACAACACTTGAATCGAAATCTTATCTTCGTACTATTCTTCAAAGGCCAGAGACCAAGAGTGAATTATCGGAAAAATAGGATTAGGCAGAAACCTCTTGATATTATATTTACTTGGTGAGCACCAACCCAAGTTTGGCACAAGGCCATTTTTATGTGCTCTTACCCTGGATTTTTACATTCAGTGTTACCCTTTACCTAGATGAGCTGCTCTCCCAAGTTAATGAGCCCCATCTGCCCAAGGCAGCTAAAGGTGAATTCAATGGTTTTGACTGGGATTTGATCTTGCATAATATGATCTCAGAACCCGAGCTTCTACTAATGCTGCCCATTATTTATTATTATAAAGATTAATATATTTCAGATGAACTAAAGAAAAAAATAAATTGTGAATTTTTATTGTAAATTTTATGCAATTTTTTTTAAACTAATGAAATTAATAATAGATATCAGATCACCTTTTTACATTATAAAGATTAATATATTTCAGATGAACTAAATAAATTGTGGGTTTTTAAAATTCTTTTTCTGTATTTCTCTATCTAAAATAGCATTGTACTTCTTAAAAGTGGTTTTCATTAATCAATGTTGATCCTAAAAATACTAGAATATTAGTTAATGAGGCAAATCTATTAAACAATTAAAAAATTCAATTATTTATACTTTTATATCAAATGATTTCGAGATAAAAAAAGGTTAAATTTATTTTTTGTTCATTTATTTGTTTCTTTTTTTGGCTTTTCATACTTTCTCTAATGTGGAAACTTTGGATTCAATATTGTGATGTTCTTATAAAGATGGAATTGAATGTTTATGATGTTTTTCTCACTACGTTTCGACCAAGCTCACCTCAGGCCATCTTCAGTTGATTATCCCAAACCTTGGATAGGAATATTGAGTCTTGTAACCATATCCCCAGTAATCACTGCCTTTCATAGATGAAGACAAAAGTACACAATAAAGTTAATACACATATTATAAAGCCTCATCTCAAAATAAGTGAGAAAAACATCCTAAACTACAAAGATGAGAACAAAAGTCCACAATAAAGTTAAGAATCAAATAATAAAGCCTCATTTCAAAATAAAAATTTTAAAAAAGCTAAAAATACTCACTCAAATCCCCTGAGTTTAAGTTCTTGGAATGAAGGGGGATACAAAGGCTTTGAGGAAGACAAAACATTCTTGGGTTGATGATTCCATTTTTGGGTCGGCCAGGCGTTACTCCGAACAGATTTGCCGTTGCACGACACACGGCATTCCTCGTCCCCTTCTTCCAATGAATTTGATAAACTTAAAAGCCAGAAATTGTCCTGAAAATCATCAATGCCCGCTGGGGGCATCGGGATTTCCTTGCGACAAATCGGGCAACAGAAACGCACAGCGTTCTTGTTTGGAGTCTTTCGTACATAGTCTTTTAGACACTCGGCACAGAACGAGTGAAGGCAGGGTAAAGCCTTTGGCTTCACGTATGGTTCAAAACATATTTTACATTCCAGAAATTCTTCTTGGATTTTTTCTTTTAAGGTGTATTGGCCAGCTTTAGCCATTTTTAGCCATTCTGAAAAACAACAAAAAAAAAAGATTATTTTTAATTCTTTTGGATTTTCTTAATATTATTAGAAAATACAAATTGTACAAAAAGTTGCTGTGCACAATAAGTATGTAAAAAACTCTTTTTTTTTCCTGAACACTACTGGAAAATCCAGTGTGTCTAAAAAGTTACTGTGCACTATGGGTGTATGGAAAGTAAATTAAACTAATAAACAGTAGATTTTTTTAAAAACATTCATAATTTTTAACAAACAATTTTTAACAATAAAATTTTTTTTTATTTATCTACAGTATGACAGCTTATTTTAATGGAAATGCCGAAAATGGCCTCCATTGGCATTAAGACATTATTTTCCACTTCACAACAACCTTTCTGACACCCTGTATTTTCATTTGATTTGCATTGTAACACAAGGTGTCCAAAAAGTTACTATGCACTATGAGTATGTAGAAATTTAAATAATATTCTAGAAAAGAAGAAAAATTTATTTTTAATTATGTTATTTTTTTAACATTATTAGAACATACAGGGTGTTCAAAAGGTTAGTGTTATGTGCATATATATACGGCCGTTGACTCCATGTCTACACTTAACTAATATGTATTTATATTTACATATACACATACCTGAAAAAGTTGTAATTGAAACGTGTAGGCATTACAAATATGTTTTTTAAAAAAAGATTTTTTTCTATCATATATATATATATATATCTATATATATATATATATATATATATATGAATGAAAATGTTGTATTTCATTGGGTTCTACATCTGGTTTCAAATTTACAATTTATGAGCCCTGTGCATGTGGGTAGATTGACTAGACGCTACTTTTCCAGAAGAAAACATCAAATTGAACTGTGAACACTGTTATTCTTAAATGGTCACCCATCTTACCACTGACCAGGCTAGACGTTGCTTAACTTTGGTGATCTGACAGGAACTGGTGTCTTTAGCGTGACTTGAACATATAAAATTTGAAGCAACATGATATTTTCTGCTTCTTAAGTTAAAATTTAAATGTTAAGGAAAATATGAAAATATAGAATTTTTTGTTTTTTCTAATAATTTTCTATCACAAATCATCAGAATTTTCTTTCCTATTATTCTATCATATAAAATTATATTTATTTGATGTATGAGATAAGCAAATCAAAATAAGAACATGTGTACATTTTTATACGTGTATGTATACATATATAATTTTATATATAATTGGGTGTGTGTGTGTGTGTGCACATGAAGACATGTGTGTATTTATCGTAATCTGTTTTGACGTATATAACCAAGTTCAAAGTGATGAATGCTAAGCAAATCCATCAATGTCAAATCAATTCATTTTTCTTTAAACAGAACACAACCAATAAATATCACAACACTAGGAAACAACCCTTTCGAAAGAGACACCAAACAAAACTCTTCATTAATAAGAATGGATGACAATGCCAGAAAAACTCACAAACACAAATCCTTATTAATAAAGAAGAAAAAAATAATCCAAAAAAATAGATTAATAATTTACTTTTGTCCTCATCTTACATTGTTGATCTTCACTATATTACTCGGCTTTTTTAATCATTTATTATTAATTTCTCTTTTAGGGGGGACTATTGTCCCCATCTTACATAGTTGATCTTCACTATTACTCAACTTTTTTAATCATTTATTATTAATTTATTTTTTGGGGGGGCTATTGTCCTCATCTTACATAATTTTAATATTAAATTCACTTCAAACGCTTTTTAATACTAAATTCATTTCTAATGCTTTTTTTATACTAAATTCATTTCTAATGCTTTTTTTATACTAAATTCATTTCTAATACATTTTATACTAAATTCAATACTAATGCCTTTTTTATACTAAATTCATTTCTAATGGTTTTCTCTAAAGTAAATTAAGCAAGCCTAATACATAAAAAGACACTACCATACATATGCAAATGTTAGTGGTCAGAAAACATTTTTGAAAAAATATAATAGCTTCTTTTTTCTGAAGAGCGGCACGTAAAAACAGGATGTGCTTTTGTTTATTAATAACTATCATGGTTTTATTTTCTAAAGAGCTACAGGATGTAGAGCCTCAAACAAACAAAACAATCTGATTTTTATAAGTATATAGATCAATAATTAAAAAGAGAATAATCTGATTGAAAATGTCAGTACTCACTAATGATGGTAAAATGATCAACAACTCAGGTACTTACCTGAAAAAGAAAAGAAAAATACATTATTAAGAAGAGCTTGGTAAAAAAGAAAGAAAAGAAATACCAATAATAATAATAACAACAACAATAATAATAATAACAATGATGATGATGATGATAATTGACTGCAAATGTCATTTGTTAGAAAATTGATTTAATAAAAGAACAAATGAAGAAACATTAGCAAAAGCTCGACACAGCTATTTCCCAGTTTTCTCTTCAGACCATCTTTAAGTAAATAAAAATGTTATTTTTTAATTAGATTTTGCAAGTAAACATTCATTTGAAATGCCATGTATGAACAATGTTTTTCTGATAAAATATTAGACGAAATAATTAAAATAAAATAAATAAAAACATAGAATGTTTATCAGCTCTTAAAATCAATTTCGATATTTAATTAAACCGGTCTTTTTTCATATCTTGTTTTTAAAAAGTACACAGTCACGTTTGCAAATATCCAAATTATATATCAACAATGAATTTTATTAGCTGTAAGGATTCTGCTTCTCCATGAGCAAATAAATTTCAAGTGATCATTACTTTAAACTCTTTGGAGTTGCTAGTTTAAAAAAAACAAAAAAACAAATCACATCTGACTGGTAAATAAAGTCTAAGAGTAGAAATTAATATATATGAGGATTGTTCTAAAAAGTAATGCCACTTAAATATAAAGTTATAAAAAAAGGCCTTGATGGTGGACCATTGGTAAAAGCTTGGAATCTAGAATCATAGTATGCGAGTTCAAATCTCAGTCAAAACCGTTATATTCAGCTTTAGCTGCCTCGGGTAGATGGGGCTCATTAACTCAGGAGAGCAGTTCATATAGGTGAAGGGCAATACTGAATGCAAAAAGCCCAGGTATATAGGACACGTAAAAATGGCCATAAAACGAGTGACTTTTTGTGCTCCAGAATTTGTCAATGATGAACAAGGTGGTCCATTTTTGTGTCTCGAACGAACTGTGTTACTCACATTTATTGCAAAACAAAATGACAAACACATCTAACCGTGCTGATATCTACCTCATCAGCTTTATAAACATTCAATAAGCACTAGTGAATGTTGATTGGTTCAATTTTTTCTCAATGATGCATCTCTGCTTCTGATGCACGTCAATAACAGTAGCTGATTCTTACAGTCTCACATTATATTTTATGCAACAGGGAGATAAAACTTTTATGCAATGAATAAGTTTAGTCATCATTGCGCAATAAAATAAATAAAGTTCTTTAACGACAAGAAGGTTCCCAGAAGTGATCATCTGAAGATGGCCAAAGGGTTTATCGGTTGAAACGTTGTGAATATAGCAATAATAAGGATGAGGACAACAGTCTGAAAATAATAAAGATGAGGAGAACAGTATGAAAAATAGTTGTACTAAAAATAATGTTTTTTTTTAAAAAAAACATACGAACTGCCAATTGTCAGAATAAATGCATCCAAAAAGAATTCATCAAGTGTATTTACGGAAGGTGAAGGTTAGAACCTAAGTTCTCTTAAATTAACATTTTTTCATCTATAAATCTAAAAAAAAAAAAATTTTCGTTTGGTTGAAAATTCCTATTTGCCGGCCATGGAGAACGCGACAGGCACTGGCACTGCAGTCGGTTTTAAATCGAGACTAGTTAATCCCAAGTTGTCATCTCTAATTAAGAGAAAAACTACCCAGATAACAAAGCATCTTCATCCTTAAAACAAGAGAGCATAGCATCTTATGTTAGCCTCCCTCCCCTGAGAATCGCTGAAACGATCATAATGAACTGGACTGTTTGCTTCTTGGAAGAGATGTGAAATTATACACACGTTCCTGCGGGATTTGATTCGATCCGATTGACTAAGAGGCTTAGGTAGAAAAAAAGTAGCAAGTCAGCAGAAGTAAGACTGATGCTGCTCTTGGATATTTTATTTTCAATAAAAAAACAACAACAAAAAAAGGTTTTATCAAATTCAGCTTTTGTGTAAGTGAAATTACCAGTGGATTAAAATTCTTTAAGTTTCATACAAGAACTGATTACATAATTGGTTACTTTTGATTTTATCATCAAGATTTTCATCATTTTTTTTATTAAAATGAATTTTTCTATTAATTCAGAGTTTTTATTGAATTCCTTATCCTTTTGCAGATATTAATAAATTCAACAATGTCTCTGAAATAATAGCGATAAATTTAATATTTCAAAGAGATTATTGAATTGAAATCTTTTGTATCTTTATTCAATTTTACTCTCCTCTTCAGATTTATCTTTACAAGGTTTCACCCAATATGCCCTTCAGCCTTCTTCAGGTATTATTCAGATTTGATTTTTTAATTATTTTACAGATTTTTTAAAATTATATTTACAGAATTGCTTGTTTTTTGTTTGTTAGGTTTTATGGAATATCTAGTTTTTTTAGGTCATTTAATGCCAAGAACAATCATTTTTAAGAAATGTTTTTTTTTTCACAGTCTTTTTTAAAACAACAAAATATGCACTATTTAACCCATAACCGGATGGAATGTGGACAAACCTTTTTCTAAGAATATTAGTTCAAATATCAATGCAAACAGAATGACTAGGATTTGAACTCAAGTATTATGATTCAGAAATCCAATTGCTTATCCACTGTTCCAAATGAAATTCTTTTTAGCATATCAAGTTTTTCAGTTGTTAATGCAGAGATGAAAAAATTTTATAAACATCTTTCATAAACACATTGCTTAAATAATGTTAGTTACAATTTAACTCATGGTTGGAGTGGATAGAGAGATTCATACTTTTGCTAAGAGTATTCAAAATTATCAATCTGCATAACAAAGATTCCATAAAATAATAAATTTAACAAATTTTAAGGTGAGGACAATAATCAGTATAATAAAAATACAAATTATCAAACCTCATTGTAAGGATTAACAAAAACAGTAAATATAACAAATATAAAGATGAGGACTATAGTCTTTGTAATAATAATATACAAATTATCAAGCTCTGTTTCAGGAATTCTAAAAAAAATAAGGACTATAGTCAGCATAATAAATATTCTGATTATCAAGCTTTGTCTCAAGGATAACCCACCAAAAAATTAATTTATCAAAAATAAGAGTAATATAAAATATAAAAATAATTAAGCCTCATTTTAAGAGTTCAGAAAGAAAAAGGATTCATACACCAAGTTGAAATGTTAAGAAATTTCCTTTTGTAACTTTGTAAATCAATTTCTGTCAAAAAAAAAATCCAAAAACCAATTTCTCACAGCAATATATTCTCTTGATTTACAACACAAAATCATGTGAGATCCTTTATTTTTATCATCCTTGACCATTTTTAGAACGTTCATTTGAGATTGGTAATTGAGAAGTAGAGAAATGACTATAATTATATTCCTACTCATAATAAACAATTGATTAACCATATTCAACCAAAGTCTATACACTTGGCCCAATCATCAGATCGGAATAAAAGAGAGAAGAATTTTTTTTTCTATAATTTCCGCATGGAGCTAATTATTCCATTTAGAAATCCAAAGTACATTATCAGAAAAAATGTACAGCAATCATTTGAAAAAAAAAAATTAATAAAAAAAAACGTATTTTTTGATAGACAATTATTTAATTGCAAGAGCATCCTATTTCTTTTGGTTTCAATTCCTGTTAACAAGTCATACCAATAGATTTCTTTTCTAAATCCTTAATGCAAAACCAATTATTTAGAATGAAAATTATTAAATTCTTCCCAAACAGAAACAGAATTCAAGACTGCTTTTAAACACAAAAATAAATAAAAATAAAGCAATCAGGTTTTTAGAAATTGCTAATTTAATTGCTGTAAAACTACTTTGAACCCAGAATCTAATTATTTCTTTCAAGTCAAAATTCTCATTTGATACAATATTTTTTTTTACTTGAAACAAGGCAATAAAAGTGAATACAACATCTATGCTTAAAAGAAAATTATGTCAGATCTATACTTCCGCAGCAAAATTAGAGGAGTGGTAGATTGATTTATCATTTAAGTTTTACAGTGTATCAACCACTCTATAGCCATTCAGTCTCAATGGTAATATTCATCTATAATGGTTTGTCTAGGTCTGCATTATGTGTCTGTTTGTTATACAATTGGCTTAGTGGTCATTCATTTGTTGGCTATTTTCATTGATTTTGATGGGTTGAGAGAAGCTTGAACACTTTCGTTTGTAAAGCATATCATTATTTGGTTAGGATTTATATTCTATTTCTTTTTTAAACACTTCATCGATATTTTGTGCTTAGAGAAGCTAGATGAGAGTTAGATGTGTGGACTCTAGAATGGTATTATGAGAGTTCAAATTCCAGTGACATCTATTACATTCACTTTCAGCTGCTTTGGGTAAATGAAGCTAATCAATTTAAAAAGAAGAACTTATCTAGGCGTAAGGCAAAACCGATTCCCAAAACGCAGCCAGTTGAGGCCTGTCACTCAAAAAAAGTTACTCATCAAGATAAAGGGCAACTCTGATTACAAAAAGCTTAGGTATATGATGACCATGCAAAACTGGCCTTGTGCCTAACTTGGTTAGGTGTTAACAATATCAGACAATGAAAACACTGAAATCATAGCAACACACCAATAGAATTACGACAATGATATTTGAACAATGGAATAAATAATGAATAAATCGATTAAATTTTGTATGATCTTAATTTTATTTTATTTTATATTTTTTTTTTTTACTTGGCAGAATTCCATCTTTGAGTTTTAGAATTCACTGACTGACCAGAAATGTAATTTTAAAAATGAGCCAAAAGAAAACAAAACCCAATTTAAAAAACAAATCAAATTAAATTAAAAAAAAATTAAAAATAATATTATAGAAAAAAAAAAATAATGAAAAAAAATGTTGCTGGTTCACCCCAAAACAGCCATGCCACCTTTCGATTCACTTAAAGAGAGAAGCTTAAAATTTATTGCCCAATACTGAAGGCACCCCCAAAAAAAGGGGCAAAAGTGGAGGGACAGGTTATTCCTCCAACCTGTAGTTGGGCAATTTACCACACATCTACAAAAAACTTGTCCTATGTCAATTTAGGTTTTTGTGCTTGAACAGTATACATTAGAGTTAGGCACAAGGACATGTTTTGTGAGCTCATTACATTCCCGAACTTGTTGTCCTTCAACTAGATGAGTTACTTTCATTGAGTTGACAGAGTTAACAAGCCTCATTTAACGGAAGCAGCTGAGAGTGAATGGAATAGTTTTAACTGGCATTTGAATGTGTGTGTGTGTGTATATATATATATATATATATAAATTCTTCTTTGATATATTGATTATGCTTACTTTAATCAGACTGGGTTCAAAACAAATAATTGTTTATTTTATTTTTATGGCCTATCAACACTTTTAGGTCATTTAATGCCAAGAACAATCATTTTTGGACAATCATTTTTAAACATTCTTTTTGTCCACACATAGTTTTGGAACAACGCAATGTGCATTATTTAATCCATAGCTGGAGGGAATGTGAGGATTCATATTTTACCCAAGGGTATTAGTAAATTATGAATGCAAATGGAACAACTGGGATTAAAAATCATGCATCATGATTTCAAAACCTGACTGCCTACCCACGGGGCCAAGTTGACTTCCCCTACAAGAACTAATAGTATGAAAATAATGATATGCAGAGGTGATAGGGACTTCATCAGATCCAGTGTTGTAGGAGAAAAAAAATGTTTACTCAACACTTAATATCTCAGCTTTTATTGACTAGAAAATCAATAGTGTGTACATCTGGCGACAAGTCTAGTAACATCAGTGATTAAAAAAATTATTATTATGAAATCATTTGGTACTATTTTGATGAGTAAGCCAGAAATAGTTCTTTTTGTTTAGAATAATAATTTTTGACTAGCAGAACACCTAGAAATTCCATGGTAGTTGAAATCTCAACCACCACATCAGCAAAATCCTGATCACATAAGCAAATAGTCAGAATGAGGTTGTCATTCAGTAGAAAAATTAGTGGAATTTTAGTTCAGATTGAACTATGAATTAGAAAACAAACAGAACTGCTTGATGTATTATTACAAGCAACAGAAATAATTTGAAATGAATCCAATATAAGTTTTTCTTTTCTTAAGCTGAGGATTTTCGACTGAATGAAAATAATTTTAAAAATTTTAATATCTAAAAATCTGGTATTAATTAGTTTGCTATGATGATGATTCTTATTTGTGACACCGGATGGACTTTGGACAAGTAAATTGATATTTAGATTATAAATTCTTGAGTCTGTTAAAAATTTCAATTTTATAATTCTACAGGTTCATAAACTCCATTAATGATGCTTAGCTCAAAAGAAGTGTTTTAAGTGTAATGAATTTGCTGACTATTGTCTTTATCTTTATTAAAACTTGAAAACGTTTCAGCTGATGAACATTTCAGCCTACTTCAGTTGGAAACCTTTATGTCATAATCAGAAACCATCAATGAACATCAAACTTGACCCTTTATTCAATCAATGAGGGGGGTAGGCTGTTCTCAAAGTTTGTAAACATTGATGGTCTTTAGTTTAGGGAATAATTTTTTTGTTTTTGCTATTAGGACGAGTAAACATTCAATATTTTTTGCAAACGTTTACATACTTTTGGGACAAATTAATGAATAAGAATAAAAGTTCAAACCACTTAGAAAACAATAAACAAAAATCATCTGATGGATTCATGTTGAAGATAACAACACTGAAGAAGGAAATGGAGGCCCAAATAACTTGAATAAAAAATTAGAATCAGAACTTCTCTGATAAATTCAGATCATATCCAATGTGAAGATAACACTGTCTGAACTTGAAATGAATTTGGACTATGATGATCTTTGTTCAAGTTATTTGGGCTTCTATTTTCATTTTGAAAAGCACACAAATTGGTTGGACAGCTCCTGATGGGCAAACATGTCAATACCAATCAGAGTTGCCTTCAAGAGCAGATTTTAATTCATTCACTAATCCATTCTTTCTGGATTCATCAGAAAAATATTTGACTAGCTCTACTCAAGTGGATTAAATAAAACCTTAAATAAGGGGAGAGGGAAGGGTAGATATCATCCTCATCAACAGGCATTGTATCTTGAACTTGGGAAAGCCATTTCACTTGTTGTATGGCAATCTAATCAAGTTTCTAGCGTATATAATAACAAATAAAACCAAAGACTACCGGAGTGAATATTATTGGTGTTATGGAAATAAAATGCAAATTGAAAAATAAATAAAAAAATTAGATTAACAAAAATAATAAACAAATAAACTAATAATTTAAAAATAGAAAATAAAACAATGGAAATTGAAAAAAAATGTGTGTGTGTGTATATATATATACATATATATATATATATATATATATATATATGCATGCCTGTATGCACACACACACACACACACACATGCATATATTATTATATAAAATGACCTTGTGCATCTGTCAGAAGAAGAAGAGTCTCAACCAAACTTCTTTCCTAATTTTGGGTCTAGAGGCTTGAAATTGATATGTGGTGTTTTCAGTCAAACTTGAAAAAAATTGATTATTGTGGCCCCATAGGGTCCACTGAATGGGGGCTACATTATTCATAGGTACATCAATATAACTACACTTTACTCATAGTATTTTAAAAAAAACCAAAAAACTATAGCACTTTTTTGTTTTTTTAATATAAAAAAATCTTAGCATTACAAAAAACACGGATGAAAATGAGAACAAAACGAGCATCAAAGCAAGCCCCTAAGCAAGGCTGGCGATTCTTCAAAGAAATCAATAAAAAATTCATAAAAACATCAACCAGGCCAGTTAGTGAAAACATAAAATATTTATTATTAGATTTTATGTATTAATTTTATCTATTTTGCTTTTATTCAAAGGGAGACATTTTAAAACAGAAAAATATCAAAAAGAAATTTAATAATAATTTATATAAATATTTATGAATAAACAAAGTGGAAGGGAAAAAAATATGAATGAATGATATCTTTCTTGTATAAAAATAAAATTTAAAGAGAATTACAAAGTAAATGGAATTTAGGAAAAAAAAAAAAGACCTTATGACCCGGCAAAAAAAAAAAGAAAAAAAAGTGGTTTATAAACATAAAACACTATAAAAAGTGGGGGGGGG
>JAUZSX010308214.1:0-12465 GCA_034780655.1 Idiosepius hallami | reverse complement strand
CTCAGGGCTAGGGGTCAAAGTGGGGCCGAAAAACGGGCGGCCGAGCGAAGCCGGGCTAAATTTCTAGTATATATATATATATATATATATATAGTCCAATTTTTTAGAATGTTAGGCATTAAATGATTGAAAATTGTAAAAAGCAAAACAAAATTTTAAAAAAAACTGATTCAAGAATTTTCTCATTTTTGAAGAATTTACTTTTTTTATTTTATAAAATTGAAAACTAATGAAAACTTTTAATTTTGTGAAAAAATTTACAAATTGGTAAAAAAAATGGAATTAAATTGGACGGAAATTATTTCAAAAGGCACAAAAATTGTTAATAAAATAAAAACAAAAAACTTTTATATAATTTGATTTTTTAAAAATTTGTTACCAGGTTCAAAACAGAATTAATATTAGTCTGGAATGTTCTGAGAAATCTTAAAGGATTTATTTATTAAATCTGCTAACAAATCTGTATTGCATTTAAATAGATCTTCGATAAAGTTTTTAGTGTGTCTTATGTGTTGTCTATGTTCATAACTCTTTCTGTTAATAGAAGAATTTGGAAATAAAAATTGCTCAGAACTTTCAAGACAAAACAAATTTTGAAATTTTGGTTCAAGACAATTTCTTTGATTAAAATTCCCATCCATTTTCTTAGATTAAAAAATAAATTAAAATTTTTTGATAAAAAATAAATATCATAAAAAAAATAAAAAGAAAAACCGGGAATTTTCAAAGATTAAAGCATTCAATGGTTCAGTTTGTTAAGCAAACAATTGTTGGACAGAAATGATTTAATAATGATTTGAATTTATTAAAATTCAACAAAGTTTAAGAAGAAGGAGAATTGGTGGCAAACCAATTCCTCAATGAAAATCCTCATTATCAAAATTATATTGAAGATGTCATGTTTGTTTTTTATAGGCATCAAACACTAAATACATTTGTCTTTTGATTGAAAAATGTTCTGCATTTTGAAAAGAAGTCATTTCGCTTTTGAAGCAATCTGTTTTTTAAATAGACATCTCAGTCTTTCTAAAAAATACATTTCAGCAGTTTTGATTCAAGAATTTTGTAAAAAAAATTTTTTTTATCAAGAAAAAACTTAAATGTCTTTCCCAAATGGCCAACAAATCATGAAAGTGCAACATTTGAAAAAAAAAAGGGGAAAGAAGAATTTAAAATTAGGCAAATCAGAATTAATGCAAATAAAATTGTAGGGAAGAAGGCCCCAAAATGGTGCTCATTCTATCCTGATGACAGCAAAACTTATATATTTGTTCATTTGAATTACTCGAAGACAGTCATAGATTCAGTAAGAAGTAGTTTTGCCAAGAGAATGAAATGACTTTTTTGTTAAATTTCAATTAGTTTCACAGTAATTTCCTTCTTTATCATTTGCTGTTTTTTTAATCTGATACAAAAGGCCTCATCAGGTAAGATGGCAAATGAAGATAAAGAGACAAAAAATACTTTTATTATTCAATCAAATGATTGTGATTGTGACCCAGGGTGGTCACCCCACTAACCATCACATTACCCTGAATGGACTAAACACTTGTGAAATAGGGAAACCCTATAAAGCCCTATTAACTGGAGGGGCAACAACTCCTATCAAACGCTTAATGTCCATTGATTATTGGAGGTGTACGGGGGTATTGGTTACATATCAAATAAAGAAAAACTTAGACCCAACCTAATACAACTAGATTTTTCTTCAGACTAAAGCCCTCTCATGGCAAAATGTATATACATAATAAAAGATGATAAATAAATCCTGTTTTCAGACTACCCTACCTGGCTGCAAAATTTTTGTGTCACCCCAAGTTTTGCTGTCTCCTGCCCCCACCCCCACCGCTATAACACTAAAGGGAGGCTATTTTAACACTTTAATAATAATGAAAAAAAAAAAACATACATTAAAATTGTTGATAAATTGGAAAATGAGGGAAATTATTTTTGATTGAATTTCATTTATTTTTTCTTAATTATTTTGTTGAGAAGCAAATAAATAAATTGAGTTATCTGCCCTTGGCTTCATTTCCAATGAACTTTTCAATTGATAAAACAAAAAAAAAGTCAATTTTAATGACTTTATGAAAAAAAGATGAGAAAATAAAAAAAATAAGTTTTGGTTTTCAAGCAATGATTAAAAAAGAGAAAAAATATCAGGAAAAATCAATTTCAACCAAATTAACTTCTTATTAAAAATTACAAATTTGTTTTTTTTCGAAATCCATCAAATATTTTAGTAAAATAATATAAAAAATTTAAGGGAAAAAAAGAAAGAAAGAAGGAAAGAAGGGATGAAGAGTGATTTGAAAATTAAAACTGATTTTTAGATTCATTTCACTAAATTTTTTAAAAAGTGACAACACAAATTCAACAAAAAAACAAACAAAAAAGTTGGAAAAAGAAAAAGAAAAAAATGAACAAAAAAGAAAAGAAAAAACAAAACAAAGAAAAAAAAAGAATTTTGTTAAAAAATTGTTTTGTTTGATTTTTTTTGTTTTGAGGGGGAGGGGTGATATTTTTTAAGATTTTCTATTTTTAAAAAAATATTTCTTTTTTTTTTAATCGACTCTTGAAAACTTTAGACAGAATTTTAGTCTAGAATTCCAAAAGAAAATAACAGAATTTTTTTGGATGTTCTTTAAAATATTATTATTATTATTATTATTCTAGGTTCAATGAAAGCAAATTATCAGTAGTTGAGGGTTGATGACCATGGATATTGGATACTGATTTGATTATTGCTATCCAACTTGAGACGAGGAGGTCGCATCCTTTTCAAGGGGGTTGATGACATCATGGGTTCAGAAGAAAAGTTTTCCAAATGATTTGAAAAACTAAACTGAATTAAGGAAAATTTTTTTTTTTTTTTTGAGGAAGGGCAAGCATGGGACTGATGTGTATTTGACTGGACTTTATTGCTCATTTTGTGTTCTCTGAACTGATGGGTTTTTTTTTACCATTCCAAATTTGACATCTTATCAACCGTAGACGGGAACTTTAGCTGGTAAGCCACAAACAAATTGACTTCTTTGTCCCAAAATTTTTCATCCTTGGAAAGAAGGAAAATATTCAGTGTATATTTCTATTCAATTGGATCTGGTTCTTTTATTCAGAAAGGCTCTCTTTTAATAATTAGTTTAGAAAATTAAAGAATTGCTAGAGTTTTCTCGAGAAAACTCTAGCAGTTCTTTCATTTTAATTATAATTATTTAATTATAATTAGTTTAATAATTATCAAAAGAGAGCCTTTCTGAATAAAAAAGCAGATCCAAATGAATAGAAATATATTATACAGAATGAAAGTACCTACATATGCAAATTCTAGTGGTCTGAATCATTTTTTTTCAATAACTATTGCTTTATTTTCTGAAGAACTCTATGTATAAACGGGATTAAAAAAAACAATGGGGTTTATTCTCTGAAAGGTTTTTTTCTTTATTGTTGCAATAAATTAAACTCATAAATCTGGCCTTGTGCCCAACACATTTTTGTGTTAGACCATCTATATTTCATGAGTTAGCAAACAGGTTGTTTTTAAGACTTGAAATACAATTTCTAATTAGAACCAACTAAAAAAGGATACTTCAAATTGGGAACATCTGCCGTGTAGAGTTGAGTAAAATTGGTCACTGAGCTTTTTTCTTGCTTTGGAAAACAATTTCTCTCTTCTGGCAACCAGTCTGCAGCAGAAATTGTTGGGTTTACGTTGCCAATCCTTCGTAAATCTCGTAATAAATCCCTGAAAAAATGTTTTGAAAAAAAGAAAAACAAAAACAAAAAAAATACAAATGTAAACTGTTTCTATGTGCTTTTGGATATCACATAAAGCATTTATTAAAAATTCATTTGAAATAGAATTTATTTTGAATGACTAAAATTTTATCATCCTTTGAGTGTAAAAATAAGTTTACTTGGTGTTGGAGTGGAGAACTGTTTATGTTGTTATTTAAGCACTTCAAACCCTAAAGTTTACAATGGAAAAGAGAATTCTTCTTACTTTCCTTTTTTCCCTTAGAATGATACTCTTATCATACAGTGAAAAGTATTTGTTCAATTGCATTTGAATTAAAGAAAAAAACTTACTTTGCTGGGACATATTGAAAAGAAAAGTTGGTAGGAGTGAGTTTGGGAGCTGAAAAAGAAATGCAAATTTATTTATTTAAACCCTAACAATGTTCCCCAACAAAATTGCATTAAATTTCAAACAGTAAAATAAAAAAAAAATAAAAAAAGTCTCAAGTTTTCAAAATCTGACTCACCTTCAAGGGACAATTTTGAACTGATCACAGAATTGTGTTGATGTAAAAGCTGAGCAGTTGATCTAAAAAGAAGCCAGAAAAACAAGTTTTAATAACAAAGAACCAAAATACATTCATATAGAAAAATCTATCAAAATTTTTCCACTTCTTCACTCTATATACTCAGCATTTGTTGAGTGCTGTTTATTTTCACAAATTACCAGTTTTGACATGTTTGAACCCTTCAAGTTGAAGAAGGTCTAATTGAGCAGCTAAAATCATTGGTCCTTAATCAGTTATTCATCCAATAGGGAAAAAAAGTTTAAATTCTTTCCATTTTGGGTTTGTTTTTTGTAAAACTTGTTTAATTTTTTCAGTTTTCAAACTTAAAAGATTCTGAAGAAAAGAAATAGAAAAAATAGTTTTTATCTTTTGTCATTTTTAAGCTTTTTGATTAATCAGTTAAACCAGGGGTTCTCAACCGGGGTCCACATGGCTCCTAGGGATCAATGCGGGTTCTCAACCAGGGTCTACATGTCTCCTAGGGGTCTATGTGGGTTCTCATCAGGGTCCATATAGATCCTAGGGGTCCATGTGGGTTCTCAACTAGGGTCTACATTGTTCCTAGGGTCAATGGAATATTTCTAGGGATCTACAGGAAATATAATAAATTAGGGATCCACAATGATATTTTGGTGGTTCATGAAGATTACCATTATTACAGTATTGTAATACAAAGAAAAAGGGGTTCATGGATAAAAAGAAATGTTGAGAACAAATAAGTTAGACATTTTCAAAAGTCCAAATTAGAAATGTTGTTTTTAATTTTCATAATATTTTAAGAAGGTCTAAACACGACAGGTTATGAATATAAGTATTTTGATAATAGAAGGCTATATAATAATTTGCAAAGATATTTTTGATAGAATTTTTATCAAGTAAGAAGTATCTGAAACCATTGAAAATAGGGCATTTGACATACTTACATATTATTAGGAAAGTGCTTTTGAAGTTGTGATATTTGCATATTAGATTGTAAAATCGAATTGGCTGCTTCGATTGGATTCGAACCCCCTAATGCAAAAAAGAGAACACAATCAGAGTTTTCTAAAATACTTCATTAAGAAATAACAATAGAATCATCTTTATTGAAGTTATTTTGACTTCTACTCTCATCTTCATTGTTATCTTCACAAGGTTTCTGCTAATTTGCTCTTTGGCTTCCCTAAGATGTTACTTACTTCAATTCAAGAACTTTTATGTCAAATTCAGGAACTTTCTGGGAACTGCAAACTCAACCCATTATTTAGTCTATAGACCTATACTATCTACATCCTTCAAGAGTGATACATCAACCCATATAAGGTAATCTTTAATTACTTTTGATTCCACTCAGGATTGAACTCATAACTTCTAGATGAAAGAATTTATAGAAAGCATCTTGAGGTCATAAGTTCAATCCTGGCTGCAGACAATACTCACTAAACAATACCAAACCAAGATTGAAACAGTAGATGAGAATTCTTACGAGATGTGATCAGTCTATCCCTGTGGATTTAATAAAGAGTTTGTTTTACAGTTCCAAGAAGCGTCCTAAATTTGTCGCGAAGGTTTTCAAGTTTAAGTGGCACATAAAGATTGCAGAAAAGTATAATGAGTGAAATCTCGTAAAGATAGCAATAAAGATGAGAGTAGAAGTCTCAATAACTTGAAGATAAGAATCAAAATCATCTACTCACATAATTCAGAATATCATTTATCAAATCACAATTTCAGTTTAACTGACACAAATAAATATTTCTAAAGATTCCATAAGTTTTTATAAAATAAAATTTGTTAAAAAATCAAAAGAAATTATTTTATGACACTTTTTATTAATAATTAATTATATAGAACCTGTACACATGTAGGGTTACTGTTGTTAAATGCACTTCATTCTAGTTAAAACATCTCTCCATTTTACAAGATAATTGTCATTTGTTCCTCCATCCCTAAAAGTAGTTGTTGAGACTAGTTATTAAACATACACTTATTCTTAGAAATAGTTATTATTATCGATTGAATTAGTTTATTCTTTGTAACTTAATCTCAACTAATAGTAATGAAATCTAGTCTTGTCTGATAGAAATACTTATTCCGAGCTTGCATCAATAAAATTCTCTTCCTGAAATTTGAACAATATTCTCCATCAAAACTGAACATCTTATCTAGTGAGATTTTCTATTGCCTTTTATAGACTTAAATTAAAGCAAAAAAAAACAATATTAATTTCAAACCTGAAGTTGTTTTCCTCGCCAAAATTGATCCATTTTCTATGAGTTTACATAAATCTGCAATAATTTTGCGTAAACTTTGATTGTCTGAAAGAAGGTCTGTTTGAGGAAAGCCATTTGTTGGATGGATTTCTGCTTTGTCCAAACTTGCTTTAGGAGGAACTGTTTTCGATTGGGATTTCACTTGTGCATTTTTCAAAACTAAAAATTAAAAAAAATATTTTTGATTGAGAAAAAAATGAAAAGAAAAAGCAACAATTTTTCTTGCCAAAAAAAAAAAAAAAAATGTCAAGAGAAAAAAACCAACAAAAAAATAATTTAATGTCGTCCCTTTAGGTTGTATGAAGATGGCAAACTTTGAAGGAAAATCATAATGGTATAACAGTCTCCAGATGATGTCTCTGTTGACACGGTCAAATGCTTTCTGGAAGATGACAAAGGCTGTGTACAAGGAAGTTTGCCATTCCCATGACTACTTGATGATAATGCGCAAAGTTGCAATGTGGTCCTTACATGAGTGGTCCTGTCAAAAGCAAGCCTGTTCATCCCAGATTGTCTTGTCTAAGGCAATCTTCAAACTCTTGGGCATTATTTTACTATTTTGCCTGTTATTGATAGCAGCATGAATTTTCTCCAGTTGTTACAAAAGGAGAGGTCTTCTCTCTTTGGTGGCTTTAAGAGGTGACCTCGCTTCCAGGCCCTAGGACTTGTTCTTCACAGATCTTGGTGAAAGAGGGTTCAGCATCTCAATTGAGGTCTGGATATTGGCTTTGGGGGATTCAGGTGGTATTCCGTGAGGACCTGCTGCTTTGAAGATATCAGGCACAAGAGCAGTAAAGCCAGGCACGCTCTCAACATCTTGCGGCCATTCTGGAAAACAACAGCATTCTCACTCCACAAGATCAAGATTTTTAACACCAATGTCAAGTCTGTTAATTAGTCATAAAATATTTTAAATGTAGCTGAATTACAAAATCTGTTGACTATTTCCTTTGCATCAGAAGAACTTGAATTTTGTTTTAAAGATTCTAAGCATCATCATCATCATCATTGTTTATACCTCCTCCTCCTTCTCCTCCTCCTCCAAACTATTTAAGTTCAAACAAAAAGGACCCCTTTAAATAAGGCTTGTCTGTCTACTCACTCTTGATTAAATTATTGTAACTGTCATCATCCGTTGTTGATTGTTCGTCTTCCACATCTGCCTCCCCACCCACATCAACATTCGGCAGACGACGACTGACTGCGGCTGGATGAGTTTCACATATCGATTCATTGTCACTTTCCACTTTGGGCTTCAAAAACAAAAAAAGAAGATAATTAAATTATTAATTATTATTAGAAATGGTGAAGAAAAACAGACCAAAACAAAACACAGAAAGTATTTTTAAAAATTGACATTTGAAAAATTAAAATATTTTCTACAAAGAAAATCTAATGTCTAATATAAATCGAAAGAAATTTCAGAAGAAAAGTTTTATTTTCATTTTGAATCATTGGAAATTTTTTATGAAAGATTTTTTAAGCAAAATAGAAAGGAATATTCAAGATGGCACAAGATTTTGAAATTCATTTCAAAGCAATTTACTTTCAGTTTTTATTTGTTGGTCTTTGATTTTTTTTGGGGGGGAGGGGGTAGTCATTCCTTAATTTGAAATTTCTTTTATTTTATTCAAGTTTTTTTTTTCTTTCTTGTAAAAACCTTTTAAGACAAATAAAATTCCTCTTAAGAAGCCAAACATCTTGTCAAAAGAACAAGAACTCCTTCAGTCCGACCATTCTCTCTGCTGGGTCCAAAGGTTCATACAAGATTTCTGGTCAAAAAGCATCAATGACTCTAAGAGACAATATTGATGGAACATTCTAGAAATCTATGATGGTTTACAATGATAGGAACAGTCATAAATTTTAAGTGCTGATAACAAATTTATTTAATTAATTTACCAGACTATGAAAATCCAAAGAGTATATAGAAACCCCAAAAACAGAAAACTAAAAATTTTTATAAGGAAATTCCAAACAAAATCAGACTTTTTTTCTGAATGATCTTTTAAGAATGGTTAGAGAATATTCATATAAACCCTTTAAAATGATCAACATTTAATCACTTAGAAAAGACTCATTAAATCACTTATAGATTAATATCCTAAAATACAATAGAAAATAAATAATTATTCCATCTCTCAAATAGATTTCATTTTTTTTTTTGATGAGGCTTCATAATTTAGGAATGAAATATAATTGAAAAATTAAGTGCGGACCTGATTAAGAAGAACAATAATTGGATTTATAACACCAAGAAATCCAACCTTCATCACCCTTTGGGGCCTGTGGGGCAGCAGATAGAAGCATTGGAGTCTCTACAGTTCTAGGTGAGCATTGTCAGAACATAGCGGTTTCAATTTCTACCCAAGTTGGCCAGAGGGAAACATCAAAAACTACCAAGATGAGAATAAAAGTCCAAATAATAAAGCTAATTCCTAATTCCTATATTCCATCTCTATTTTACAATTTGCCAAAGATTTCTCTATAATAAACATAAAATCATTTACTTGTAAAGCATTTTTCTGTCTTGCTCTGTGTGTCTTTTTATTCCTTCCTTGAATACGATCTCGATCCGCATGCATGCAGCTCTCCAGTTTGTCAAATTTATAAATAATGTTCTCCAAATTGTTTCGTAATTCTTCAAGCAATGCAGAAGATGCAGAATTCTTTTCCTTTTGGGGTTTTCAAAAAAAAATCAGAAAAAAATCATTTGCAATTAGAAAAGAAAAAAAAAGACATTAATTGGTAACTTTTAATTGGTATAATTTAGGCCAACTTTTAAGGATACTGAGTTGATTGCCTGGCCTAGCCTTTAAGGATACTGGGTTGACTGCCTGGTTAATCTTTAAGGAGACTGGGTTGACTGCCTGGTTAATCTTTAAGGGGACTGGGTTGACTGCCTGGTTAATCTTTAAGGGGACTGGGTTGACTGCCTGGTTAACTATTTTGATGGCTTCAATGATAGCCTGATTAATCAATTTGATTGGGGTTAATTAATAATCCAATTAAATTCCTATGTTAATAAAAACAAAAAAAACAAGCAAAAATCTTAATTACTTTTGTGTTGATCCTTTGGACAAAATCCCCTGAAAAATCTGGAAATTAAAAAAAGGAAAATAAAAAAAATTTAAAAGATTTTCAAATTGATAAAAGGAAAAAAATCTAAGAGTAAAAAAACTTTAAATCAGTCTTGATCTTTTGTTAATGAGATTGCTTAGACAATTTCTCAGAAGCTGAAAGGATCAATCCTAAATGCAATAGAAATAACTAGAAATGCTTAGCAAAAGCTATTATTAAAACCTGGTTGGAACCAACTAACCTCATGGATTGAATCAAAGGTTCAGGCAGGGCCGTGCTTAGAGCCCTCACAACTGCAGGGAGGTTATAAGCTTTCTAGTGGCCGCAAGGCTCTTTGGCTTCACATTAACTAGGATTAACTAGAAAATCATTATCACATTCATAAGTTGAAATCTCTCTTTCTCTCTCTCTCTCTCTCTACATATATGTGTATGTATATATGTTCTTTGATTGAAGCCTTCAGTATATTGAGGGGGTGTAAGTTGTCTTTTTAGGGTAAAGGGGTCGCAAGGTGTACTCTGCGTTGGGGCCGCTGTGTGGCTAAGCACGGCACTGGGCTCAGGCCACAATTTCATAAAGGTTCTCAATTTTGTCAAGTGACCCCTGAAGAAGGCTAAAATATACATTAACTGAAACCCTGAGCATCTAACCATAAAAATGAGAATAAAAGTCAGCAAATCTAAATATTAATTATTAAGCTTCATCTAAAAATAAAAAAAGACAAAAAAAATTTCCAATCAAAAAAAGATTAAAGAAAAAAAATTAAAAATCATTTCTAAAAATGAAAATTTTGAAAAATTTTGATTTTTAAGCCAAAATTGTTTGCAATTTTTTCTTGATTATTTGCTTGCCTTTGTTTAATGACATATCAATCTTGGTCATCATTTCAAGAAGAAAAAAACAAGGATCATTCCAAAAGTAATGCCTCCTATTTTTTATTTCATTGAATTAGATCAGAGGGGATTGCAAATTGCATTGTTATGATGACAGAACTTATGCCTTCATGACCTGAAAGTTTCATATCTCTGTTCCAGATATTGACGCATGAGATACTTTGAAAGCAACCCCTGTCATGGATGTGTGTAAGTAGCAGAGATACATCTTTGAATCCCAACATGCAGGAAAAAGTTGAACTGATCAATATTTGCCAGCACCTGTTGAATGTTTAAGAAGTCAATGGAGTTAATGTCAGCACAGTTAGGGGATGGGTTCATCGATTTCAGAGTGGCATCAGAGATGTAACGAGGCATTCTCCAGGTGCAAAAATAAATCACTTTGTTCATCTCTAGTAAAGTGCATCAATAATGTGACTATGTAGAAAAATAAATCATGAAGCACAAAAGGTCATTCGTTTTATTGGTAACACCTCCATCTTCATAGCTCTTGAACTGTTTAAGTTAAAAAATAGGAGGCTTATTTTTGGAACAATCCTCAAAAACTCAAGAGAAAGAGTTAAATACTTGAATTATAATTTACTAGCAAAACCTGGGTAAATTCCTTGGTAGTTGATTACCTTAAACCCAAAAATATTCATTAATTTCTCATCACATTAGGAGAGCTTGTAACCAATGAAAATGCAAAGAATAATTCTGTTATCCAATTGACCAATCAAGTGCTGATAATAATCTACTGATAACAGATGAAAATTTAAAAAAATTGATAGATTAATTAATAAGATTATACAATTAACATAATTAGGTAAAACAATAGATTCAGTTAATTCTTATTTTATTTTTACAAATAGAAAATGTATTGGAGAGAAATGCTTACTTGCAGGGTTAATCAAACCGTTTCCCATTGGACTTTCCTCCATAACAGGCTTGACATTTCCTGACACATTTGGTACTGATTTTCTACGCTTCATATTATCATTGGTCGTTTTAATGCCTCGATCAAATTGGGATTTATTATCAACCAAACTTTTCATGTTTCTAGAATCAAAAAGAAAATTCTCTTTTTAATTCTCTTTTTGCGAATCCATTTGAAAATCTTAGAATTCTATAAACCTTGTTTTTTTTATCCTGAATGTTTTTTTTGACGCATTGCTTTTATGAACTTATTTTGAACAATAAACAAATTTGAATTCTATTTCTGTGCTGTTTCTTTTTTTTTATCTAAGCTACCCTCCCCGCCAAACAACAAAAATAATAGAAGCTTACTACAATTACTTTCTCCACTCACAAATTTTTGGATATTATATTTACTTGGTGAGCACCAACCCAAGTTTGGCACAGGGCCATTTTTTACGTGCTCTTACCCGGGGTTTTTGCATTCAGTGTTACCCTTCACCTAGATGAGCTGCTTTCCCAAGTTAATGAGCCCCATCTGCCCGAGGCAACAATATATTCATTGATTACTAAGCATTTTATTTGCCACCAACATTTCAAGCATGGAATATTTATCAAGCGTTGAACAACATCAGTTTTCTACAGCTTCATTTTCCACCAATAATCCTCACCTGAAAATTGGACTTTCAAACTACATATAAACACTTTTGAACCAGTCAATAAATACATATTTTGTTATATTGTAAATGACAGCTTTGTTCTTATTTCATTATTCATTTGAATTGTGCTCACTGTCATTAGATTGCTGAAACACAATTTATCTCCAATCATTATTATTTACAAGAAATTTAGCCCGGCTTCGCTCGGCCGCCCGTTTTTTCGATTTCAAAGGGCCAAATTTTCGGTCCCACTTTGACCCCTAGCCCTGGGCCCCCCTTGAAGAGTTTCGGAAAAAAATTTAGCGAAAACCCGCTTCTAACCGGTGCCCACCTGTGTGTCGAATTTGGTCGTGATATCATAAGAGGTGCGCGATTGCAT
>JAUZSX010308203.1:0-12465 GCA_034780655.1 Idiosepius hallami | reverse complement strand
CTCACCAAGTAAATATCAAATATCATTTATATATATATATATACACTTATAATATCGATTTTACCTCATCTTTTTTTAAATGTTTTTTTGTAACGCAAACTTTCGAGTGTAAGTACGAACCACCCGCGCCCTACTTACCTATGCCAGCAGGCACACCCAAATAAAAAAAAAATCCTTTTTTTTCGTAGCTGTTATTATTGTCAGCCTGTTTGATAGTAATTAATTTTACAACAGATTATAAGTAAAAAGCATTTATTTATTGACCCGAAAAAAAATCTATTGATTTATTTTATTTGATCCTGAAATGAGGACATTAACAGATGGAAACTGGTAAAAAAAAACAAAAAACATTACAGAGACTTCTCACTTAACGCGTGTTCACTTTTAGCGTTTTCAAATTTAAGCGAAATGAAGAAATTCGTCTCATTAAACGTTTAGTTCGAATTTATTATTATTTATAGTTTGATTTTCTTGACATCGCGTAAATTCGAACTAAACGCTTAATGTGACAAATTTCTTGTTGGTTTTCATTGTGCGTTTTTATTTTATTGTGCGTATTGTTTTTATTAATTTTCGTGTTCTTTCAAAAGCCTATTGATGAATGTCATGTCATTAAACAAGAAATACAATGTGTTTATTGTCCCACAAGATAGTTTATATTACCCATCCTCAATTCGCCACCCACGTATACCCTGTAGTCTACAGTTCAGAACAGATATATTATTTAAATTGACATTCTACGAAAAATCAATTTACGCGAGCCCTTCAGGAACGTAACCCTCGGGTAAAGTGAGAAGTCCCTGTACAATGTGTTTATTGTCCCACAAGTTAGTTAATAGGACTCATCCTCAATTCGCCACCCACGTATACCCTGTAGTCTACAGTTCACAGGCCAGATATATCATTTACATTCACATTCTACGAAAAATCACTCTACGCGAGCCCTTCAGAAACGTAACCCTCCCGTAAAGTGAGAAGTCCCTGTTGTACTTATTTGGGTTCAGGGTCGTGCTTAGGACCGCCGCAGACCCTGCAATTGCGGGGAGACCGCAAGCTCCCTAGGGGCCGCAAGCCACTTTGGCTACACACATCTTTTGTAATGCAAAAAATTACCAAAATAATTAATTGTTAGGATTACTTAGAAAATCATCATCACACTTGAAATATACATCTATCAATCCAGCTCTCTTTCTGCCTATCTCTCTATTTATATATATATTTGTATATATTGTATTTATATATTATATTTACTTGGTAGGCACCAACCCAAGTTTGGCACAAGGCCATTTTACGTGCTCTTACCCGAGCTTTTTTATATTCGGTGTTACCCTTCACCTAGATGAGCTGCTCTCTCGAGCTAACGAGCCTCATCTGCCCGAGGCTGCTAAAGTGAATGTAATGGTTTTGACTGGGATTTGAACTCGCGTACTACGATCTCAGAGCCCGAGCTTTTACCAATGCTCCACCGTCATTGCTCGGATTTTGAATGAATATGATTTATGAATTATATATTCCTTGATGCTTTAAATCCTTTTTTAAATTTATTTTTGTTAAATTCTAATTGTTGTGCAATTAAATTACAAGATGTCTGTCCAAAGCATTTTCCTCTTTTTAGTCTGTCTTCTAAGTTACTGATAAAACTAAAAACCTTTAAAATGTTATTCTTTTGTAATAATTCATATTATATATAGGAGACAAGTGATTGATCCCCAAACAAAGTGTTAAGAGAAGTGATCCAGAAATAGATGTTATTAAGCCAGAATATATTAAAGCTCTTCTGACAAGTTAGCAATAAAATCAGTTACCAACACCAATCTAACCCTTTGCTCTTAATGATTAAGAAAAAAAAATCAGATAATTTCAATATTTTACCTAAAAGTAATAGAAAAATCTTATTATAGGATTATACTGATTGCAGAATGATTCAAATTATACATTGCATACATTCTCCTTTGCCATAAACTTGGTATTTTTTTCTTCTCCTTTTTGTACTTATGTCTCTAGAAACCCTAGAATCATTTTTATTATGATTATGTCGACAATAGTAGCTTCCTACTTGACTGTAATTATTAGCTGAATAATAATGAATCAATGGTTTGACATTACTGAATTCTCTTATTAGATGTTGATGTCTTTTTTTTTTTATATCTTTGTTAGTTATAATTTTTCATTAAGTACCAAATGGAGAGCTAGCTGTCTGGACATTTAGACCAAACCCACATATATTTAGTGCTTGATAAATTCTTGGTTACTAATTAATTTATAAAGTCATGTATTCCTAAGAAGTCAGTAAGTAGAAGCCATTCATTACTGTGTCCAATTTTAACCAATGTCGTTTGCTATTTATTAATTTTCTGTTATTGGTGCCCTGCCTATTTAAAAAAAAATCTGAAGCTGTTTTTTTTCTTTCCATCCTTTTTAGCTCTAAAATAAATTGTCTAAGTTAATTTATTTCATAGAATAATTTTTTCTATCAAAGATTCGGGATGATAAATCAATTTTCTTGACAACATAATTATGAATAGAAACAACTTATTTAAGGATTTTGTTTTTTGTACAATTTTTACATTAATGGACTTCAATTGAAAAATACTGATATGAATATGATGGCATCCGTTCGTCTCTAGGGACGATGGAAATGCGCCCCATGTTGGTTCAGGTTAGTGACCTCTCCAGGGCGCAAGGCCTGAGCAATGTTTTTTTTGGGGTCTCTGATTTCCCAGTACCCACCTCTCGGCTTTGCTGGCGTAACCCCAAAGGAGAGCAGAGCAGTACGTTTGGCACCAGGTTGGCTGCAGGAGCTGTCGGAACAAGCTGAGTACAGATTTGGACCGCCGGATTTTCTTTCCTTTTCTTAGCCTTTCCTGAGATCAGGTAGTCCACAAGGCAGTGGAGGTTTGTGCTTCAGAGTTTTCCTTCTTCTAGATACCTGTCTTCCCAAAGACTTAGGGCGCATCTACCCAGTGGGATTTTGATAGCGCTCCCAGATACTAACCTTGGTATTTTCCTGTCCGGCGCAAGATACAATACCTGGTATTCGTGAATGGTCACCCATCATCTACTGACCAGGCTCGACGTTGCTTAACTTCGGTGATCTGACGAGAACCAGTGTCTCAACGCGACTTGACCATATTACTGATATGAATATAACCAATAAGGAGGAATGGTTTATTCATATGTTTTTCATTCAACATATACCAGTATTATACTAAGATTGAGTGAATTAATCTTTTTTTTTATCTTATTTCCTTAGTACAAAAGAAAAGAAATATAAAAATCCTGGAATTTACATACATTAGAATAATAATAATGTATTGTAATTAGCTATGATACATCAAGTCACTTTTCTCTTATTGAACTTTTTGCTTTGCTTTTATTTGGTCTTAATATATATGTTTTACGCTCTGTATGATCATAAAATGTTTTCAATATGCTGTTTAAATGCTAATATAAATATCCCTTTCCTCAAATAAAACCTACCAAGTATCAATTTTGTAGAGAATAATAAACTTTTATTTTCCATCATTTATTTTTCAATTTGTTAAATGAAAAGTTAAACTGAAATTATTTGAACAGTTTTTGAAAAGTTAAAACTTGCAAAATGGTATTCTTATGTAAACATTCCATAAATCTAACCAGAGTTTAATGGTTAACCTACAGGTCATGTTTTTTTCTTGTAGTAGTATATAATCAAATCTTACTATAAAAGCATATATTTATGTTTGTGGACATTTTTGTGTCTATTTTATCAGCACATCTTCTGTCACAGTAACTAGCAAAAATTCTTAATTTTAGTCTAAAATGAGATGAAATATGATATTCTTATTCACTGGGGGAGTTAAATTTGAATTCGCCTTTAATTCAGCATTTTTCGGGTGTTTCTCATTCTTTACATATCCACTTGGTTTTAACAACAGTTTTTAACAAAATTACACCAAACTTTGGACATACATTTCCAGTCCGACCCTTTCACGCAGTCAACAGTTTTAAAGAATCAGCATTTTGATCCCCTTTTTTTAGCGTCTCTTTTAACCCAATTTTTGGGATTTGAGCATTTTGTTTGACTGATTCGGTTTAAATTTCACACACTGACGCCCAGTGTTGCCTACATAGATTTTCAAATCAATTTTTTCGAAAACGTCAATTTTAAACCGACTTAGTGAGTGGATATTAAGTTAGGGTTCATTTTCCCCCAAAAAAATCTCATTTTTCAATTCATCGGCAATATTTTTTTGTCACAATCACATCCTACCTCTAATTGTTCCAAAATGATTGCCGCAAAATTCTGCAATTTTCGTCAGAAGAAGGAATGGCAAAAAATCCATTTTCTGATTTGGCCGATATTTCGGCCTTTTTTCAATGTTTTTTATGTTTTACACCTTTTCCCCATTTTCGACGTTTGTTTTTGACAAATACCAACCAAACTTCAGATATACATTCTATACATCACCTTATTGCCGATCACGACACTAAATTATGAAATATAAGATTTTAAACCCTTTTTTTAAGGTGTCTTATTTTTTTTCATTTACAAGTGCTTTCGACCAGTTTTAATAAAAATTTCACACACAGACGCTATATGTCTGCCAATTGCAAAAATTTTTTTCTAAAAATCACCTTTTTTTTTAAGTCTTGCAATTATTTGAGGGATCAATTTGCCATTGTTTTATGTTGTAAACTGGACATTCGTCCTGTCCTTTTTCCATTTTACCAATTGCTCTAAAAATTTACGTATATATATTTTGCATGATTAATAATATTTTTGCATAGAAAAAATTCTCACAAATAATAATATAAAAACTATTTTTAGACGTGGACATTAAATGGGGGTTCAGTTTCTCATTGTTTTTATCTAGTAAATTGATCTCCAACTTTTTTTTATCATTTTTCTGTACAAAATAAATAACAATAAGTTTACTCTGAAAAAAAAAATTAATGATATTTTCATTAAGAATTGGGCACTGACTTAATGACTCTGTGACTCATTTTTTTCTACTAAAATAATATTTCTTTGATTTAAGCCTTAGGTAACATGTAATTTCCAAGCATAGTAAAATTTTTATACCGTCCATTCTGTCCCTGTTTTTCATGTAATCTTTCATCGACATCCTTTTTACTTTTTTTTTTAATTAACGTTATTTACTTTCTACGCAAGAATTAATTTTCTAAACATTTATCAAATATCTCCTTTTTATGCTATTCAAGTAAAAAATGAAATGGCAATATTTTCACCTCCTCTTTTTTTGGGGGCCTTTTTGACTGACAATCTTTTAGTATTTCTTTTGTTCACTTAAATATTACCAAACTATATCATTACTTAATTGTTAACTTAATAAATTAAAAAAAAATGAACAATAACTTTAATCCTAACTCTAAAATAGAATCAAAGGTAAAAAAAAATGCAAATAAATTTTAAAAAATAAAGAAAATGATAAAAATAAAACAAAATATGATAAGGAAAATATTAGTAAAACTGCCTTAAAAAACTGTTTTTGAAAAAATGCATTTCACCACCCGGGCAATGCCAGGTTTATCTGGTAGTTTTAAGATAAATTATATTCATACTTTGAAGAAAAATAATGTAGATGTATATGGAAAGAAAAAATATGAATGAGCTATACACATCTTTCTAAAGGATATCTAAGCTTTGATTTGTACTTCGATTTATTTCAATATTAGAAGCTTTTGTGCTTTAACAATGACTCTGACCAACATAATCTCCTTTGACTGATTATTGTGAAAGCCAGATTTAGATTGTGACAAAGACCTTGTAAAATACTTATTTTATTGAGCTGGTGTCAAAAATTAATTCCAACATTCCCATGAACCAACTCCTGGTAAAATAATCTGACTTTTTATAGTCATTTACCAACTGAAGTTCAATAGAAAAAAAATCTTTCAAATTCTTTGTCAAATAAATGAATTCAAATGCAATTCATTTCTTTCAGAAAACATTTAGCTTTTGATTTTGAATTATTATAAAATAATCATTCATTTCCTGACCAGTTGGTGGTGGATGATATAAGTTACCTGGTTTGGTCATTAATTTTCCAATTTAATTATGTGCTAAGGATGGAATGAAAGATCAATAAACATTTTTTTCAATAATTACCCAACCTACCTATTACCCTCCCCACTAAAAATAACTGAACAGTTCATACTTTCTTAATGTTTCAATATTTATTATTGTCTTTTTATCATGCTTATTCACAGATAGATGCCTTACCTACATTAGTTTGAAATGAAAAATTGAAAATCTTTTTCAAAATCTAAAATAATATATATTTTTTGTTTTAATGAAAATGATTAAATTATAAGAAGTTTGGTTGTCAAATTCATTCAAATTTCGAAAGAAAAGTTGTTTTTTTTTTTCATCAAAGAGTAAAAATGAAAAAAAAAATTCTTTAGATATTTCTTCTTTTTTTTTTTTTAACTGAATTTAAATTTTTTTGATTAATTAAATATGCATCTCAATCTATGTGGAACATGTAATGTTGAAAAAGTTTCATCTGATAGGTGTGTAACAATTTTTAGTAGAATCAATTTTATTAGTTCTTTCATAATTGTTAATCATTGTTAGAATTTATAATTCTCAAAATATTAGTTAGAATTTTTAAAAAATGTCATAATTATTCACATTCTGAATAATAAATATGAGATTTTGGCTGATCCCTTCCATTACTAGTAAAGGTCAAATAATACATTTCTTATTCTTTTATCTTGTTAAAAAATGATTTCACCAATTAAATTTTGTCTTCCTAATTAAGTTTCTTTACTATTTGCAATAAGATTTTTAAAGTTTTAATATGATTTTAATTATAAATTAACATCATTATCTAAATTATTACACTTATTTTTATTGTTCAAAACATTTTAGCTGATGAATCTTTCAGTCTTTTTTAGTTGTTACTTGAATAACATGTTGAAGTCTAGATCCTTTTTGTAACAGCAAACAAAACCCTTTATCTAATCCATTAGATAGACTGTTTCCATTTCTTTTTGAGAAATTTAGTACAATGTTAATTTGTTTAACTGCAGTCAGGATCAAACCTGTATTATGTGGGGGAATTTTACAATACTTGACATATGGTGCACTGCAATGGTTCAAAGCATTTGTTTGTATAATCTCTAAGAATCCCGAAGGGCATATAAGGTGAGACCTTATAAACAATAAAGATGAGATAAAATTCCAAATGGTTTGAAGATTGATAATCATCAAAACTCCTCTTCAAAACTAAGACTAGAAAAGTATGATTGGTTTCTCTTGTTTAACTAAGCTACTCTTTCAAACAACAATAGAAAAGAGTTATAGAATTTGCTTTTATAATGAATTTATTAATTAACTATGGAAACAGACCAAGTGATTTATTTTGTTCTTTTCACCATACAAAAAGCTGATTCTATCTGACGAACTGGAAGTTATCTTTCTATCTAACTATCTATCTATTTATCTACAGATAGATGTATATATTTATACTTAAGATTTGAATAATGCTAAAAAATGTTAAATTTTAGGGAGCAAATATGGTTTTTACAGTATGTGTCTAGAATTATGAGATATGTTTTTAAATTTCAGTCAAAATGTTTGATTTAGTTTCATGCTTTTACTCCTGAGGAAAGCTGTGAACACCCTAACCCCTCAGAATTATGGATTAAATAAGCAAGCTACTATTCTAAAACTTGTCAAGGATTATTTTCTTGGCATTAAATGACCACAGAAGAATAATTTACACCTAAAAATTAAAAAAAAACCCAGTAATAATTGAATGAATGACAGAAATTATTCAACAGTTTTTACAGATATCAAATAATTAAATTTATATTTTCAAAAATATTTCAGTCAATATTTAATTTTTTACCTTCTTTCATATTTTTATCATCATCGTCATCATCATATTGGCTTTAAATGCAGCTAAGAGGAGGAAATAGTACTTTTATTGTGTTTTTCTTTCAACCTCATTTGTTTTTATGATGAGATTATCTTGTCTGTAAAAAAAAAAAACAATAAAAGAAAAAAAAAGATACTGCATTCATTGCTGGTCATGAAATAAAAAAAAAATGTGAAAAGTCTATTCTATGCAGGATGTAGTTTTGATCTTGACATTCATTTCAATTCTCTACTTACTATTTAAATGCATTAACCTAATTTAATAGAAATTCTTTTACTTTTTTCTCACATTAAATTACAAACTCTCTGTGTGTGGATAGAGGACACTTCAACGATGTATGCTGATATTTTCATTTGAGATTAATTGCAATTCATTGATTAAAAATAATATCTTCGTTTAAAAATTATTTTCAATTGCTTTATTTTCATAATACTAAATTATTTTTTCCCTAATTATAACAAAATTATTGCATATTTAACTTAAATTTTATTCATAAAATTAAAATTAAAAATCTAATTTTTTCACTCTATAAGATGCTTTTACATTCACTAAAATGACTGAGTATATTTGTATGGTTGGACTGAAAAGCTCTTAAACTACTATTGATACAAAGCCACCTTTGTTCATCTCTTTCTCTCTCTTGAAAGCTTTCATTATACATGCTGTTATCTTGTCTGCAACTCTTCCATGTTTTCCAAATTCTATCATTGACCTGGCTGTGATCATCTTTAGTCAGTTCAAAAGATTCATAAATCTTCTTAAATTTATTTATTTTAATGATTATTTTTTCCTCTTAAAACATAGATAGAAGTCTAATGCTTCACATTGAAGTTGATAGCAATTATTTGCTTAGGTCTAAATTCTGACTACAATAACACTCTAATACTAAAATGACATTTGCCTTGTCTGATCCTCTCTATGTTACTTACTCCTTATGGCTTATCCCAAACTCTCTGTTTATAATTTTACTTCCCTTCCAGAAATCTGATGTAGTAGTAGTGATGTCAACATTCAAATCTATTATACAATAGTCTCAATACTTTTTGAATTAGGGTTTTGATTCAGAGTTGGCATGAGAAGGTATGCATGCTGCAATAAGGTTGTATTTATGCCTGATTAATGGCATTTGTCTGTATTCAAACTGGAAATATAGGAAAAAATTAGAATATTATGATAACATAATAGGAAAGTTATGTTTGTATAAAAAATGATTTGTATACTTCCAATTTGGTAACAATTCTGAGTTTAAAAACTTCAATGATTTAATAGTAGAATCATATTAGTTCTCCTGAAAATACTAACCTTTATTTGCATATTGTTGTTTTCTATTTGATGGAAGGGTTATTTTTTCAACCAAGAAGACATTGAAGTGATTTTCCCTATAGTGTCACCAGACTGGAATGTGTTGATTTTTTTTTCTATCTTGTAAACTTAGAATTCACTCTTTTACTTATTTCCCATGTTTGGGTTTATTTGTTTTGAATCAAAATTCCTGAGAATAATTGGAACTAACTTTAATTCTAAGTAAGGCAATAAAATATTTAGTTTTCTTTTATATTTTTCTGTCTTGGGTTTTAGTGAATCATTTTTCTTTTAATTTACCAGATACTTGGTTGGGTACTATATAATTTTTTGGTTTTTAACCCTTTAAACCATTAAGAACTGTTATATCAGCCCTGGTGACCTAAGGCCAAAGAAGACACACAACGATATTTCAACTTCCACCTTTGGATCCTGACTTAACGATATTACCAAGTTGTCATTCTGAGCCATTCTATTAAAAAAACATATTAGGGTCAAAATGTCAGTGTGTCTTTTTTTGCCTTTGGATACTAAGGCCGATATATTGGCCCCTTAGGGTCGAAAGTGTTAAATTCATTCCATGATAGCTGCCACCTTTCTTTGAGGATATTGTTGACAATCAGTGCATGACATTATTCGTTTTTATTAAGTAGTGAATCATTTAATAATCAAATGTCTACTTTATTAGCCCATACAATAAGATGTTTTCTAAAGTTAATTTTATAATTGATATAACAGATAAAACAATCAGTAAGGTTCAAAACTTCACTGGTTATTGCATTTTAAATGATAGTATAAGATAATAATTGAACAAAAACGTTATTAATGCATGTGTATTAATGCATTAGTCTAAAGAAACCTTATCAAGTTGTTTCCTTAATCTTTTTTATATCAGTAATCAGACAATTGTCTCTCAATTATTCTTGGTTCTTGACCTTTAGCATTAAAAACACTATTATCTTGACATGATAAAACCTAAAACTAAAATTAACAAATTAGTTTAAGAATAGTCAATTGTATTCTTTCTCTCTTTGTCATTTTATAATGCAATTTGTTTTCAAACAATGTTCAACTTCTAATTATTTGATATAGTATAGTAGACTTAAGAAATATTAGGAATTAATTTTTACTTAAAACTGAACACTTACTTTTTTAGGATTGAGGTGTCTAAGATCACTTCTCACTCATCTTGCTTGCTGAATTATATTTTACTACTTATTTGAAAAACAAACTCGTTTAATCAAAAATTAATTTTAATTTGATATTTATTAAAGCAATTTTTATTCACCAAGACTAAGAAAATTATCAGTAGTTTTTACATTATTTTTATTTTATTACAGAACATTATAATATTGTCTTCTAGGATCCTAGCTATCATTTATTGGTAAAAATAAAATTTTTGTGGTTACTGAAGACTTGAATAATGTGCTTAATACATTTCTAATTCTTTATTGGAATACCAAAAAATATTTTCTATAGTTTGCTTTCTGAAATATTGCCTACAAAGCAAAATAATCAACATTGAATAACCTCAGTTTTTGATACACCATTAATTTAAGAAACAAAACTGTTTTACCTATCAATATGTTTATTAAGAAAAATATTAGCGCTAGTAAAACTAAACTATGGTAACTTTTAGAAAAACTAGGTAAATATCATTATATTAGGTCTTCAACAATCACAAAATATCTAAAATAGAATAAATATAGAATAAATAGTCAGAGATTGTAATTTGGTTCACAGAAACCCAAAGACTTATTATTTGTGTTAATGAGTAAGAAAAAAGGTTTTTGAGGATAAGTATTATAACTTCCTCTAACTTGCTTACTTCATTTGTATGAGGTGACAAGGAAGTTAGAATCAAGTGGTGAATTGAGAATATGAATATAAATAAAGAAATATATTTTGGAATTCGAATGCAAATTTAAAGTTTGAGAATGAATTTTTTATAATTTAGAAAAACAAATGATTTTAATTGAACAATGGAACAAAATAACATAAATAATGCTGTTATTTTTGTTTAATACCATATCAACATTTTCAGTCATTTAATGCAAATAATAGGGACCCCAATTTTCCGCGATCGCGGAATCGCGGACAAAATCACGGAAACGGAATTCTGTTTTTTTAGTGAAATCATTTTCCATGTTAAATTAAATGCTGTTCTATTAAAAAATATAATTTGGTTTGGTTACTAAGGCCGATATATCGGCCCCTTAATGTCGAGAGGGTTAATTTTTCTCATAAAAGTATTAAAAATTCAATAAACCTAATAACCAAGGAAAATTAAATTTTGTAAATGTGAAAACGGAAAAAAACGGAATTTACTAAAAGTCGAAACGGAATCAAGGAAAATTTGAAACGGAAAATTGGGGTCCCTAACTGTCGCTGCCCGTCTCGATTACTAGACATGTAAATATGAATATTGAGAGTTTTATCATCAATCATTTTCTTTCATTAATCTTTATAATGGTCACTAACGTAGCAAGCAGCTGCTTGGTCTCTACAAATAAATACTTATCACCTGCTATTTTTTCCCCCAACCAATTTCAATGTAATTTATGTTTAGTTTGTAAGAAACATTTGTTCTTAGATGGGCATATTTATCTCCTTTTTATTCATGAGTATATCTTTAATAAAGTTTTATTTTTCATATTTGGATATGCATATATATTATATACTTGGTGAGCAGCACCAACCAAGTTTGGCACAGGGCCATTTTTAAGGTGATATATATACTTGGTGAGCAGAACCAACCAAGTTTGGCACAAGGCCATTTTTAAGGTGATATATATATATATACTTGGTGAGCAGCGCCAACCAATGAGCAGCGCCAACCAAGTTTGCACAAGGCCATTTTTAAGTTGATATATATACTTGGTGAGCAGGACGAACCAAGTTTGGCGCAAGGCCATTTTTAAGGTGATATATATACTTGGTAAGCAGCACCAACCAAGTTTAGCACAAGGCCATTTTTTAAGGTGATATATATACTTGGTGAGCACTGAGCAGCGCCAACCAAGTTTGGCACAAGGCCATTTTTAAGTGATATATATATACTTGGTGAGCAGCACCAACCAAGTTTGGCACAAGGCCATTTTCAAGATGATATATATGGTTGGTGCTGCTCACAAGATCATTTTTAAAGTGAATGCAATGGTTTTGACTGGGATTTGAACTCACATACTACAATTCCAGAGCCCACGCTTTTACCAATGCTCCACCTTTGCTGCCCAATGCTTATGCATATATACATATACAACTGGAGCATTGG
>JAUZSX010308202.1:0-26595 GCA_034780655.1 Idiosepius hallami | reverse complement strand
ATTTATTTATTTTTGTATATGTATATATGTCGTAGTACGCGAGTTCAAATCTCAGTCAAACCCATTGCATTCACCTTTAGCTGCCTTGGGGCTCGTTAACTTGGGAGAGCAGCTCATCTAGTTCAAGGGTAACACCGAATCTAAAAAGTTTGGGTAAGAGCACGTAAAAAGGCCTCGTGCCAAACTTGGGTTGGTGCTCAACCAATTTTGTTTATATATATCATAAATTATTTTTATCTATATGAGTTAATAATTTTACAATCAGTTAATCATTTAAGTTGCGATCATTTGCTTATAGTTAAGTCAGATAAAAAGTTAACTAAAAGAGCTGATAGTTAGGCTGTCAGTAGGGGTTTATCCTCCCCTACCAAATAGAGGCTATAAATGGGTATCCGCTACATAGATAGACAGAAAATAAAACGAGGTTTTGAGACATTCTTAAAATAGAATTTACGATAATTTCTAATATTATATTGCGCCAGACCATTGTTTTACAGACGTCTTACTATCCGACAATCCATGCTTTGTTATGCTGGAGTTGGGTGCATGGCAAATAGTGCCATAGAATATATTTTCCGAAGCGAAATTTTTATCGAAAAAGATTAGTGATAATAAAAGGTGCATCATTAAATAGAAATTTTAAATTAAACTTCTAGTCAGGAAAGTATTTGATACATTACAAGATTTCAATTACTACGAAAAAATGGCAGAAATTCGATTCTGTTATGTGTGTCGGAGTAAAATATGTATAGTTGGTTTAAAGATAAATGCAAGAATATTACGCTTAAAATATGCAAGTAATGCACGAATGCCAAAGCCCGGATATGAAACCTTAAATCAAACCAATGAATTCGCGGTTTAGTCGAAAATAGTTATCTGATTTGAATTTAAACATTGCTGAGCCTCAGTAGAATACATACCACCCTCTTAAGTGCACATCTCAATTTAAAGGTCATAATAATCATTGTGATTATCGTTGCCTTCACTGCGGATTTTCCCGCAGCTTCTGTATTTCCCTATAAATATGATTATAGATTTAGAATGAGCAAACGCATTAGTTTCAAGTAAATATTTATAAGAACAGTATATGGAGGTCCCACTTGGCACGGTATTAGTGTAAAGCAGTTGTTCCCAAGTGGGGAACGTATAGACTTTAGCATTTTCACCATGACCTCAACAAAAGTGAAAACTATATCTAAAAAAAAAATTTCACGGAAATGTTTTACATGTTCTTAACCACTTATGGAAAGTACTTTGTCCAGGGATGACGAGCGCGGCCCGAAACGTCATCTTTTTTACCAGAGATAGAAAATAGAACTATAAAATGATGATATAAAATATTTTAGTTTTTAATGCTAAAAAGGTTGATGAAAACAAGCAAGTTGATATTACGAAATTACTTGTTTGCTTTGTTTTTAACGGCATATCAACCTTTTTAGGTCATTTTTAATGTCAGGAACAATTACTTTTGATAAACGTTATTTTTATACACCCACGTTTTTTTTTAATAACACAAGTTGCATTATTAAATCTATAGCTGGAGGGAAGATGGGGATTCATACCTATCACAAGGATATTAGTAGACACCTCAAGGTAGACAAAACAACTTGGATTTGAAGTCCGATTGTCTATCCAGTGGGAAGATCGACCGCCCCTATATTGCAAAATATACATATAAACAATAACAAAATCACCCCCCCACACACACATATATATATATATATATTATATTGTGATATAGAGAGGTAGTAATAAATCATTTAATAGATTCCGGAGAAACTATAACAAAAAGAAAATTAAGTCAGAAAGGAAAACGAAAACACAGGACATTGAAAGGCCGAAGGGAAAAGATCTAAATGAATAGTAAAGACATATGTTAGAAGAGAAATGACATGAGCTGATCATATTTTAAAAACTAGGAGAGAAACAATAAAGAATACGTTCACAAAGAAAAGAGATAAGATAAAAATAAAGATTAAGTAAGAGAAGGCACACGCATTCCCAAAAATATTTACATAACTTTGAATACATTAGGGTAGTGGAAAGGAAGTGGACTTCAGAATTGTATCGTAACACATTAAGGCCGGGAGGATTCTCTGGCATTAAATGACCACGGTATGTGTGTGACAATTCAGCCGATGGCTATGAGGTCACAGGTAACCTTTGAGATAAATGGACTGTCCTAATTAATAACCAATAGAAAAATATATAAACAGAAAAAATTGGTCAGTCAAAAGGAGGAGGGAGAAGAGAGAGGGTCGCCAAAAAAAGCTAGTACCTCTCGGTAACAACAGTATGCGGACATTGCCGGGGAAAGTAGTAGCGGCCAGTCCGATGCACACACAATGACAGCACTTTGACAACCGCTGCTATGATGAGCGTTGACACATTCGCACACACACGCACGAACACAAGCAAATGAGTGAGTTGTAAATAAAAATAAAAAGTGCTTAATTTCTTCTTACAAATTTGTGTTCGAGTTGTAAATGTTATTGTGAATTATTTTTAATTCATATTTTCATCTTTTACATAACGTTACAGTATTATGCTTATTCGAATGCCAGTCGTTTCCTTTTTTTTTTATTCCTTGACCACAAACTTTTAAATTTTTGGACTAATGAAAACTAGTAATCTTTAAAATTCTTGAGATTAGGTTTGGTATTTTAATGTCGTGAATATTTGAACTGTCATCATCTCCATTCATTTCCCCACAAATGTTTCGGTGAATGTACTCTCTAACCTTCTTCAAGTGACTGTAATTGAGCCCTTGAACTTTCCCGCTATAGTTAGGAGCACTAATGATTTGAGAACTTAGCCCTTTATTAAATCTATTGAATAACACTGTTCACATTTTGTTAATCATGGCTGGATATAAGTGTGAAAGCATGGTAAGACCCAATAATCTTTCATCACAACCACCATTGACTGTGAGCTTTTCTAATCCGTATGTAAAAATAAAAGTCTCTTTTTCATTGCTAATATACGATGTATATAGTGGTTCGTATAGTTGGAATTATTTACGTTTCCTCTAGCACATAATATGCAATGATTAAATTTTAAAAATCAACCGATAATTCCCTTAGACTTGTCAAATACTAACGATAACTCTCCCCCAATAAAGTGAAAATATTAATATCCACTGTATAACAAAGAAGCTGAACTCAAGTACCTCGCGTCACGTCCAAATGCTTTCATTGAAAGATCGGCATAAGAGCGCTTTTAGCATTGCTGTAGGAGTTATAAGGATTAGTGGTCAGTCTGTTAGTGTTCAGAACATACGCCACACGCTAAATCAAATCGCCCTGCATGTCTTTCACCTCAGGAAAAAGTCTCTTCTGAAGGCAATGAACAAGAAAACCCGTACACAATATGTTAAAGACATGTTAACAAAGCTCATAGATTATTCATATCAGTTTCAATTGTTTGATGAGCTGAATATTAATTTGTTTGGTTCGGATTACAAAGATTAGTGTGTCATGCCTTCAGTCAAGCGGTGGTGAGAATGTCAGAGTCTTGGGCTGAATGAATTTTAGAAAGTTACATTTTATGGAGGGAAACATGATCTCCAACATGTACTATGAAGTACTGCAGCAGAGCATGGTCCCCTTCCTCCAGAAACTGGTTTCAGAGCAGTGTTCCAGTATGACAATGATCCTAAACACACATCTAAGACAACAAAAGCTTTACTGAAAAGGCTGAGACTAAACGTGATGGACTGGCAAAGCGTGTTTCAAAACTTAAACCCAATAGAACATCTTAGGAGCATTCTCAGACAGAAAGTGGAAGTGTACATATCTTAAATATTTGCCAGCTATGCGACTTTATCGTGAAGGAGTGGGAGAGCATTCCATTGGCTACATGTGAAGCTCTGGTAAACTCCATGACCAGAAAGGAAAAGGCAGTTTTAGTTAATGATGCTGGCCATAGAAAATAGTAACAGCTGACGTGTTATATGTTAATATTGAAAACTTTTCCTAAGGGGTACATCACCTTTTTTTGTGAATGAATTAGCTTTTAAAGGCTATATTTTGAATAAATTTTTAGAGAAAAAAGTCAGTTATATATGTTGCATACGTCAAGGCTACTCGTCATTGTGTAATGTAATTTTATCAGTGTCGTCCGAGAAGGAGATTTACTTAAATATCTGAAGGATCCACTATATATCAATACTTTAATCATGTAAATAAATTCAAATATAATGCAAGCTAAAATTGAAATTAGTTTTTTATAATCTGTTATTAAATGCTTATTTAGTATTAAGCATTTTAAATCTAGTGCATTTTTATCTTAGAGAATATTATTGAATGGTTAATAGTAAGAACATTTACTTCATAAGATTAATAATAAAAGATATCCAATTCCTTTTACCGAATATAATTGGAATGAAATCATGCAAGGCTATAAATGAGGCTCCCAAAATTGGAGGAATCATGAGAGTAAGTGGTTTGATAATAGATAATTGAGACAATGTTACATTGTCTGATATTTAAACGACACCTGATTAGTCGAAGAACAAAAGCATCATTATCTTTCAGCTTTCTATTGCGTCTCCCGTTTTTATTTCCTACAATTATGTGCCGAATATTAGCAAAAAATCTTTATTATAAGATTTAATGCTTTATTAATACAGAGTTGAACTCGTGTCATCATCTTGATGAGAAGCAAAGATTGTTCTTGCTGTATATTATTGCGAATAAAATATGGTAGAAAAATAAATATTTACACTTAGTTTAGCGCAAAGAAAATATTCTTCACGGCTTCTACAAATGGCATGTATGGGAAGATTATGTACCAAACTAAATGAAATAAAACCATATATTTTTTTACATCTCACCAGGTTCGTTTCAAAAGTAATAGCTCCTATTCTTATTTCTAATTCCTCTGGAATGGATTAAAGGCGATTGCAAATTGCATTGTTATGAATATTGATCATAAGCATTTTTTCACTTTGTTGTAGATATTGATGGTGTGAGATTAAGAAAGAATCTTAAGTCATGTACGTTCGTAAGAAATAGAGATGCTGCTTTAAATCGTTACATGAACATTTACAAAGCTGATACTGTCGATGTCAGCACACTTATAAGATGGGTTCATCAATTTCAAAGAGTTGACAAAGATGTGGGTGACAAGCACGCACCAGACGCTAAATTGGACATATCGTTCATCGCTACACAAGTGCATTAATTCTTAATGCATTTGTGTAGCGATGAAGTGGTGCCTATGTAAAGAAATAAATTTTGCGGTACAAATGTTCATTCGTTTTAATTGTACCCCCTCATAACTTCGATGCACTTCAACTTAAAAAAATAACTTTAAAAAACCTATTGTATCATTACTTTTGGAATGACCCTCGTCCTTCTATCTAACTAGTTTCAACAAATTTGTTGAACTTGATCTTATATCTGAAGAAATGTATTTCCCAAGACTTCAATTATCTCGTTCGTTCTGATTCTTATTCTAATTTCTGATATACGCTCAAGATGGCTTCCAAAGCCTTAAAGGAAAACTTATCGACGTTGCACAATGTTTTTCAATTATAGAACGCATTTTTCTTCAGGAATCTTCCTAATTTTTGTCGTGATTTCTGCATTCAGTTCGATTTCATTTGAGCATGACGCCACTAAAACTGACACCATAAATTAGGTTGCATACCTCGTATAAATTGCTGTTGAAATACCCTGAGCAAAACAAATTATTCCTTGGTCGACAACACATATTTAGGTGGATTTTAGATCATCTCCTCCATGCACACACACAAAAAAAACTGCCATAAAAATCAAAAGATGAAAAATAAAATACTAGTTATATTCAAATACAACTGAGTATAAGACTAAAAAAATAAATAAAAGGTAACATTAGATAGTAATATATCATTAAACAAATCTACCCTAATAATGCGATACTTATGTTTCTCAGATTCTATGAATAATACCACTAAGTGTGACTCGAAACATTTTCAATGTGTTTAAATATTATCAAACTTGGATAATTCTTTATGAATTGAAAGTAAACACTGTAATTATGGCATTATAATTAGGTTTGTGACAATATGCTTTGATTAAAGAATATTCCTGTTGTTACGTAACTATTTTACTATTTCACCATTTCTTATATTTCTTTAGTTATTAGTAGGGCTATGAGAATACGCTTTTATTAAAATAATAATTTTTGGAGTACAAGGGGGGTGCTCGTTTTAATGGCCTTATTCTCGTCTTCGAGACTCTTCAGCATTTAAAATAAAACATTTAAAATAAGGTGCTATTACTTTTGGGACTATCCTCGTAGCTTCTATAATTGTTTTTGTATGGAGAACACACACATAGACACACAAACATGGGCTTTTAAACATAGATAAACTTTGCCGCAGTAATCTTTACAAATTTTAAAAAAATGTGAGATTTAAAAATAAAGTAAGATAAAGACAATCGACACCCTCAATAAACTGAATACCCAATGGATTTTATTTTCTAGTTTTTGAATATAGCATATAATAATGGAAATAAACAAGCTCAGTATTTTCTAAACGAACTGTATATAGTAGAATTATATATATAAAAAAAAGAATTAAACTGAGAAAGAAAACCTACAAATATAAGAACTGTAGAAGCATATTTTATACCGTAAAAACGTATTATTATGTTGAAAGAGTGTCGTAAAATGAAAACAAAAGCACATTGAGTATAGAATTATAAAAAGCTAGAGTTAAATGCATAAAAATCATAGGTAATGGAAAAAAGAAGAAACATTTTTTTAACAAAAACATAAAAAAAATGATCAACAGAAAAACCGAGAACCAAAAGCAAGAAAAGTAAAAAGGAAATCCTTTTGGGTGACTGATCGTAAATGAAACAGAATTGCAAATGATTAGATCTGTAAGTTGGATCAAGGACAAATTCGCCAACAATGTCGGCTCATTTTGGAATTGGCTTCATTTTTTTTTTTCTTGTTTTGTTATTCACTTAGCCTTTTTTTCTCAATATTACTCATCATGTAACTTGCATTTTCTATGTATTTTTTTGTATTTTTTTGTATTATTTTCTGGGACTAAAATGTCTTCAATTGATTGGATGTCAATGTGTCTTTCTTTCGCAAAGCCACCAACATTTGGTTTTCGGCTGTAATGCAGAAATAAATTAACAAATGGAATGCTGAATATTAAATGCACTTTTGAAGTAAGAGCTTTTTAAATGCCTTGTTTGCATGCAGGTCTATGATCCCTAAAAGTCGTGTACACAAATTCTGGCTTCTTAAAGAAGAGAATAAATAAAGAAACCAAAATTCAAGCAAATATCATCTTTCAGTGATATAACAGGTTTAATAGTATCAAGATGACAAGCTTAAATGGTGTCTTTACTTCAGTAATAAAATTATCTAATTGATTTTAATAAGTTATTTGAGGCACTAGAGATAACATATAATACAGTTTCCAGTTATGTTTTTTTTCAGTGTTTCGCTCGATCTGCGATCAGGCCATCAGTTTGAATTCATATCAAGCATCCTGATTGCAACATAAAATTTTCCTACCGACGAGAAACGCCAGAAAATGATATAAAGATCATAACAATTCTTTGTTTTTTAATTTTAAAAAAATGGGAATTCGAAATGTAATTTAGGATATTGCTCTGCCAATTTTTTGATTATGCAAAATAAAAAAAATCAAAGTATATATCGATCAAAAAAATTGACTCAACCAGCAAAAGATCAATTAATTTTGTCTGAAGATGGCCGGGTGTTATATCAACTGAAACATAGTTTATATATAATAAATAACGAGTTGAGTATAAAAGCGAGTTAGGTACTTGAATAATTCTGTATATACTCACTCATCCTCTGGTGGCAATATGTATGAATACATATACATATACACATACATTAAATATAGATATCAGCAACGAGGAATACCAGCACTTATTTTTCGTCAAATAACTCTGAAAATTCAATTACCAAACACACTATTTGATCATTGGGTAATTTATTTTTTATATAAAATTAAGAAACGTTTACTAGAAGTTAGAAATTGAATTTCCGATAAAACTAAAACAGATCGATGGTGTACTTAAGTGTCGCTCTTCTTGTGTTAATTTGTTTAGCTGTTCTGAGAAGGCTCCCAAGTTTGATGGTAATGTTCCTGTGTACGTCAAGTAAAAATTATCTGGAACGTTCGGAATATAAAACAAGAAATATTAGATTATAAGTCTGAGTTATTTTAATATAAGGGAAAAAAGTCGGTTTTATTTAACACAAAGTTACGACTGACATGTTATTGACATCAGCAATAAGCATAAGCTTCAAGGGAGATAATTCCGCTAAATTGTTCCAATCATCGATTCTTTTGTATATAGTTTGGGTTTTGACAGCATTTAATATGAAAAACAAACTTATAATAAATTTCTATTTGGATTTAACGTATTTTTGATTTAACGTTCTGTTTATAGTTCATTTTTCTGTACCACAACATGGTCACAAAGGGATATTCTTTATCTGACCGCTAGGGTTGAGCAAAGGGTTTATTTTTAATACTATTTACCCAATCTGAGCTGAACGTAAAAGATCGGTTTGTGGATAATCTGGGCTCTTTCCGTGTTTCCAGTCGTGGATGGTGGTTATTCTCAGTCCGATTTAAATTTAGAATATACTTACCTTGTGACAGATTTTTCTTACATCTTCATCGGTTTCAGAGACTTATTCCTATTTTCTGTCTTTTGCCTTGTGTTTTGTTATTTCTTAAGTTGAAATAAAAAAATTTGCAAGAAAAGACGCAGAGACATATACTTTGGTATTAAAATATTTATTACATTTCTGATATTTTGATGAAAAAAAAATCAAAGAAAAAAACCTTCAACTATTTCGTTCAAAGAACACCTACCCCACAATTACATCAAAATATACTGGTGTTTCAATGTGAAAAAATGCATCTAAACCACGAGTTACATAGCAATAATTAAATTAAGATATTCTGCACAACCACATTGTTAAGAAATCCTTACTCAAAGAAACGAAAACCAAAACAGCAGATGTTGTGCGTGATTTTTCCATTTATTTACTTGCACATTAACAGAGCAGAAACGAAATCATAATTTAAAACCAATTATATTTTTCCTATGATGTTTCTCTAAAAGACGCCATTACCTTAATTTTATTTTACCTCATAAATCTCTGCCACTGTTTTCATTTCTTTTCAATCTCTGTCACTGTTTTCATTTCTTTCACTCTTTCCCTCAACAATAATCATTAAAACTCTCACCCTCATTGATCAATCATAAAGCAATGACCTTTATCCAGACCGTTAATTATTCATTTTTATATTTTCTAGTTAAGTCTCAATGATTTACTCGAGTAACGGAATTTGTCTTTTTCTCATACTTTGTGTTCTATCCTCTCTTCTAAAATACATCTTTTCTTACGCACATTTGTTTTTCTATTTTGTTTGGTTTTTGTTCAGATTCTTTTGTCGGTCAATCGGGTCATACAACTTCTTAATTTTCTATTCTTCGGTTTGAAAGCAAATTATCTATCTTCTATATATCAATACCTCTATCGTTCCGACCGCATATTATGCAAAGAGGTGAACGAAAACCGCATTCTGATCGGAGAACAGAATTATTTCTTACATACCGAACTGCTACCAGCATTCTTCCTCAAAAACCGTTTTCCCTTTTAAATAACAGCCGATTTAACTTTCTGTCCAATGTATTAGAATTTATTTATATTGGGTTACATTTTTATGAACGCATTAAATTTTATTCATACGAGTTTTATTTTTGGCTTTGTCCTTGAACGAGAATAAATTAAACAACAGTTTTACTTGCACACAACATTAGTATATATGGTGTTTTCTCTATGAGTACATATTCAGGTATTTTTCATTACTAGTTTTATGGGTTATTTTTAATAAAACGATGTGGACCCAGGAACTATGAAAACAACTTGTATTCAGTACGACACAGGAAAAACATGGAAGAGTTGACACACGAGCTTCCAAAGCACTTACCAATCTCTGACTAGCGTGCACTGGTCCTCATCCTTGGAAGTGACGTCATCAACGGAAGTAACGTCATGGAGTCATCAACTAATTCCGTACAAGGGCGTCTCCAACAACAAGAATGAAATGCATTTAAAAACTTTTTATCAATAATAACGTGACAATGATTGATTATTATTGACTTTTTAAATAAAATTATTTCGAAATTAATCAAAGAATTAAAAAGATATAAAAAATGACTTTTTTTATAATAAAAAAGATAATTTATTCATTGTGTTGTAATTAATTTTAAAAGACTGTCAAACTTGCAGTTTAGTCCGTTATAGATCGACAATTTCCAGAAACTCTCTTTTAACCTATTACCGCGAAGCAGGCGTTACATTAGTTTTGTTCTTTATACTTTTTTTGATGTTCATTTTTTGATGTTCATTTTTTTATGTCGATTGAATGTGATGATTTGCTACTATGGAACGAGAAATCTTCTGATACGGATTTTATCATTTCCTGAGCTGTTTTCCTTCCTTTGGCTGTCTTTACTGGCACTTTTGCAGAACAAGCAAATGGAGAAATTGACCGGAATATTTTTTGGGTTGGGGACCGGTTGCAGCACCGGTTGTGAAACAGCGATTTGATTGGCTAGGGTTAGGGATAAGGGTTTAGGGTTAGGGTTAGGGTTAGGGTTTAGGTTTTAGGGTTAGGGTTTAGGATTAGGGTTAGGGTTTGGAGGTTAACATTTCATTAGCCAATCAAATTGCTGTCTTATAACCGGTGCTGTCTTTTAACCGGTCCCTGACCAAAAAAATATTCTGGCCAATTTCTCCATTTGCTTATTCTGCAAAAGCACCTCTTTATCTTCTACTAAGTTCGTTATAACATGATAAACATTGCTAGAAGTATAGCTTGTGTCTATTATAATGTCCGACGTTTTATGCCCGCTGTGCAATAATTCAGCAATAACGATTCTTTGGTTAAGTTTTACACAGCCATGCATTTCTTTTATTATTTTTGGATGGATTACCTGAAACATAAGACTGACAAGCAACTAAATTCTTAGGTTGATAATGTCGATTAAAGAAATCCACATAGCAGATTAAAATTCATCGTTTACACATATTACAATAAAATTATAAGCTAAGCCTTAAAAAGTGTTTAATCTTATCTGACGAATTTGTAAATTGACAATTGAATTTAAGGCAATGAAATCGTAATTTTCTAATATTCATTTTATAAAAATCATACATGAAAGAAATATCATGATTAACAAAGTAATCAGTTTTACGATAAATGCATTTAAGAAATTTACCTTGATATTTTGTGTGTCTCAAATAAATTTATAAAAGAAAAACTCTAAAGTATACAATGAAATATTGATGAATGACGCTATGCCATCAGAAAAATAGAAAATACGTTTCGATAACACAATATTTTAAAAAATCATTCAACATTATAATTTATTAAAACATTAAAAAAAAACTTATAAAATACTTTGAATTAAAATATAAAGCAATAATTTTCTGTATATCTAATAAAGAAGATTATAATGTTCCAAAGAAATGGTGGAAAAAACTTATGGAATAACAGACTGTCTAAATTTAGGTATAACATTATTTTAGATTAATGAAATAAATCAAACTTATTTAGAAAGATGAAAGTATAAGAAATGGTAGAATTTTTATGGTTTTGCAAAATCTTTGAACAGCGTTTTACCTTTTTATACTAAATTGACACACAAGTCACCGGTAAAGCCCCAATTTTACTAAAACCATGTTTCAATCCCTATTATCAAATGCAAAAAAACAAATGACATTTTAAAATGTGTAAGCCCGAACTGATCTTTTATTAAAATTTGAGGAGAAAAGCTTTATTTTTATTTACACTTAAACAGTCGTAATTTTCAGTTCATAAACGCCCACAAGAAATAGGTCAGCGTTGAGAACTGTCGGCAAACAATTTATGTGATTAATTCTCATATTAACTTGATTGGTAACATTACTGCAATAACAAAATCTGGAGGAAATTTTGAAGTATTTGAAAAATTTTCGTTCAACTTTTAATTAATCGATTTTGAAAAAGAATAATTAAGTTTAGAATTGCTCTCTTCTGAAAAGTAAATAATTTTCTAATATTGATCCCACAAAACAATTATCGTCATTTGATTAATTTTTGAAAAGATATATTTATTAAGTTTTAGACAAAAAATTCTTTATATCAATAAAGTGCTTATTATCAGTGAAAAAGCGTGTGTACATTGGTTCTAATAAAGACACGGACTATAAAGAGACAGTCACTAGAAGTTGTTGGGTACGCAATGTGTAAACAAAAACATTTTCGATCATTTAAAAAAAAACTTTCAGGACAATTTGAAAAAAAAAAGACATGGGGACAATTTGAAAAAAAAAAAGATAAAATAAAAAAAAGACACCAATATTTGTTTTTGTACACTTTGAAAAATTAGACGGCATTTTATTTATTAATTGTGCATCTGTGAAAACAAAGAACGACGTTATAGCCACAAATTTTGTATTAAACTTAAAAAAAACAAACAAGAATCTTATAGAATGTTAAAGGACGCCTGTGCCTATAAACAGATTCGTCAATCAAGTTTTTATCAGTGGTTTAAAAGAAAATAAACAGGTTGAGAAAGAACCAAGATTTGGAGCACCAAACAGTGCACACCAGGAGGAAAAAATTGAAGAAGTGCAAAGATTAGTGATGCAAGAGCGTCGGATAACTGTAAGGATGATAACTAAAGCTGTTGGTGTTATTATTGGCACTGTGGAAACAGATCTACCAAAGATCTTATCAATGTTTATCCTGACAATTTCTAATAGCTTATTGAACATACCAGGATCGCCGACAGGGGAATGAAAGTGGTACAACACTCACCCTACAGCCCTGACCTAAGCTGATGTGAATTCTTCCTAAAAGATAGTCTCAGGGGAATCAGATTTCAGTCAACAGAGGGGCTGAAAGAGGCATCAAATGTGATATATATATATATATATAAAGAGAGAGGTAGGTACAGATATTATATTTGTATATATTGTATTATATTATTATTATTATACTAGTGTATACGGTCAAGTCGCGTTGAAACATCGGTTCCCTTCAGATCACCGAAGTTAAGCAACGTCAAGCCTGGTCAGTAGGTGATGGGTGATCATTTATGAATATCAGGTACTGTATCTTGCGCCGAAGACAAGCATCTAGAAGGAAAACTCTGAATATAAACGTGAGGTCAACATGGAGTGGGGCACCATCGAGGCACTTGAGTTGACCACTGATCTCTCTTGTAGCTCCTGCACCTGTATTCCTTCTCAGATGTACTGGCTTAGCCTTTCCTCTGATACAGAGAGTTTACTTGGCGAGAGAAGCGCTTGGCCAATGCAGGGACCACCCAAGCAAGCTTTCATGTCCCGGCAGAGATTCAAACAGTTATAATCTCTTTCAGCATCGTCGGTAACGACAGACGCTTGCCTATTCTATACATACATTAATATAATAGAACAGTAAAAATTATTTTGTTTTAAATTTTTATCATAGTTTTTACATTTTAATGGCATATTAAACTTCTATCATAGTTTTAATTACTCATTCAAATTAACCTCTATTAAAAGTAAGCAATAATTCATACCTCTCTAAAGAATATTAAGAAAGTAAAGAATTTGAAGTAATGTTATGATGGTTAAGGCTCAACAGTAAAGAATCATAACTTTCCTAATTAATATTGAATAACCGAGGGTAGATATGCCATTGAAGAAAAAAACTAAATCAATTCTTTACAATTTTAAAAATCAAACAGGTTTAATGTAAGTCATCTACAAATATCAATGTTTTGTTATAATTATTTCCAAAAAATTACATTAGGAAGTTAAATAAGAAGTCACTTTTTATGAATCAAATATGAATTATTGGGGTGTGGGATGGTCGTTTATTCATTTGCAATCAGACTTGACAAATCCAAAGAAAGGACTTTATTTAATACTGCTGTTATTTGATCCAAAGGATGATTTTTAGACATTATTGCCAACAGGTTGAGTTAAATAAGCAAAAATATGTGACATCGAAAGTTAAAACTTACTAGTTGTAGTTTAGAAGATTCTAAGCTGGGATGAAGGATAACCAACATAATGAAAGTAAGATTAATCTTATATACATAATATGTTGGTCTATTTGATATCCATATATTATATATATATATTCATTTTTCTATTATGACTTAACTACACTTATAAGAGAACATGTCTATATTAATCACAATCAACATTCAGAGTTAATGGCCATTGGCGAGTATATGTTTCTTGCCAGTGTAATCATCAGAGTAAAAAGTTGCTGATGATCACACAAGAAAGAAAGAAAGTCACCAAAGGCTGTTGACTGTGTAAACCATATACACACAGGGTTCACAATAATGATGGGGCATTTTAATGAAAATACTGACAAAATGTGCCCCATATTTATAGTTCACTTTCAAAAGAAATAGGGCTTTAGTTGACAATAATTGATTTTGAAAGAAAGATGACCCCTTATCAGGACTTGTGTGAAGAGCTAACTTAAATTTGGGTAGTTATTTCTTCACATAGATAATCCAGAGTTTAAGTCAAAATGAGGGGAAAAATATTGAAATCATAAAATTTGCAGTTTAACAATTTAATACTAAAACCACAAATTTTGAAATCAAAAGATTATTTTCCTTTGGAAAAAAAAAAAGTGTTCAGTAAAACGTTTTTTTCTTACCAGTATTTAATCTGATCCAAGATAAACATTGCTGACTTGATTCTATTGAAGATTTGATCTTCATTTTCAAACAGCTGACAATTACAATCAATGTAAAAACAGGAGAAGTAGAGAATAGTGACCCTAATCTCTATCATCTAGAGATATTTTGTTGTTTAAAAAATTGATACCGAATCAATTGGTACTATTCTCTACTTCTATCAAGATTAGTTTTCATTATAATGCTAGGAAATATTTACATTTGGGTTCAATAATAAATGGCAAGGGTTTTATATTTAAGCCTTCATTTAGGAACATTTGATAACTTGGCATAAATTGTGGAACAACTAAAACAAAACAATGTAGAGAAAGAAAATGAGTAAATAATAAATGCATTTGTATTTTTTTCTCTTTTGACGTTTAAAAAGGGAGATTTTGTATTTGTAATCAATCATATTTTTTTTAAAGAAAAAAAAAATTGATTTCAAAGCAGAAAATGCTCAAACTTACTAATTTACAGAATTTCTAAACTGATTAAAAATAGCCACACAAAAAGATTAACCTTTTATATCCTCACATGAACTAGGCACAAACTTGCACTAGTAAATTAAAAGGGGTTTAAATCTAATCGCAAACATAAAAAAATTCCCAAAGAGCATTTTAATATTGAAGGGAATCTAAATATTATTCCCATTAGTAAGGACAATTAAAGTCTAGAAATGAAGGGAAACTCATTGGATGGAGAGCAAGAAGGTTCAAAGATTGTATCTTTCAAACTTGAACAGACAGCTAACAATAGCTATAAACACATTATAACTTAAAATTAATTTTTCTTTCTTTTTTTTCTTAATTAAATCAATAAAAAAAAAAAAAAATGAAAACGAAATTTCATATAAAAATTTGTTTTATTTATGCTGATGATTTCTTTTAAGTTAACTTTGAGTAATGAATAATTCATGGGAGGTAAATCTGCATTGAAATCAGTTTTCAAACTTGAGTTTTATGATTGTCTCCCTTTTTGTAAAAAAAAAAATTACAGCGAAACAGAATTCGTATTTGACGTGCAAGATATATATATTATAACATTTTAAAAGCTTGCGGCATTAGGTTGAGTGCGGAATATGAGAGTTAATGTTTTGTAGTAAATTGTTGAATAATAGGTGGTTATTTTTAAAAAAGATTTTCTTTATGAATGAGACCAGTATAAATTTTTCTTTTGTTAAAAACATTTTTGGAGGGTTAATTTTAAAAAGAAAGAATTTGCAGTTTAGGTTTAAACACATTTGCTCATTGTCTTTCAAATCATAACAGGATTTTAAAATGACATTAAATAAAATAAAAAAAATGGTTGAAAATTTATTTTAAAAAAAATAATCTTCCTTCACAATATCCTACTTTCAATTTGATTGACAGAAAACAAGTAAAATATCTTCACTTGATCCATCACAAAATGTAAGAAAGCCTAACAATTTTTTTTAAATTTCACTACATTTTCTGAAATTCTAATATTCAAAATTTACATCAACATTTGTTTTTTTCAACATTTTATTAGTCACAATATGAAAATTTGTTAATTAGTCTAAAAATCTTTTTTGTGAGTATTCAGATATATCTAGAGAAATGGTAGTGATGGATATTTTCAAATGAAAAAAATAAGTTTCCCATTACTTTTAATATTTTTAAAAAATAAAAAAAATCTGACTGTTTTATACGTGAAGTGATATTTTATGCTAAAACATTTAATGTGTTGGATGCATACTCTGGCTTGCAGGTTTTAAACAGTTATTTTTTTGTTTTGTTCGGTTTTTGATTAATACAAGTTGAAAAGGTATAATCCACTTATCCCTCAAACAATTGGTGAAATAGGTATAAAGAACTCTTTAAGACCCAGACAAAAATCATTCTTTTATAATAGTAATTAATGTGACAGGTCATCACGTTGAAGTTATATCAAGTGTTTAGGCACACACAATCTGGTTTCATTTATCATCAATTTTATGCCCAACTTGAAAAATTAAAATTTTAAAAGATTTTAACATATTCAAAAAAAGAAAGAGATAAGAGTGAAAAATTAAAAAACTATAATAAAATGTAATTCTTTCAAATTATTATATGTTCTTATAATGATACAATAAAAGAGAACCAGAACTTAATTTAGAAAATGAATAAATATGAACTTTTTTTACTGTCCTTGTAGGAGTTTAAACATGAGTACAGTGCCACTTAAATGGTTAGATATCAACAGGAAGATGAGTTCACAAGCAATCAACATCAAAGATGGTTTAAGAAATTCTCTGCTGTTGATATTTATCAAAGATGAAAGATGAAACCTATGTAGTCTATTGTAAGCAGTTGTTGAGCAAAATCCACAGAGTATCAGAGATTTGTCTCAGACAATGTGAGTCCTACAACAGTTCCACATCATTTATAGAATATTATCAAGATACTACTTTTTCAAGAATGAATTGAAGTTTCTAAAATGAGGCATTATTTTTGCAACAACCCTTACTAGATTTTATAAGTACAACGTAGTAAATACCAGAAAAAAACATTTAAATTTAAAGTATGCTAAAGTAACACAAATTAATAGCTTTTAGTGACTGATGGTTTCATACTTCTGCATTCAATAGAGCTTTAAAAAATATAGTGGGTTTGAAAGGATAAGTCAGACAGCCACTTATCAAATGTTGCCAAATCAATATCCTCACTTATCTGTTTTATTTTACGCAGACTACACGAAAACAACTTTTCTAACAATGCCCTGAAAAAAAGATGAGGTTAGAACCAGAAAGAACCGGTTAAATAAAAGGTTGTCAGGATTTAAATGATAAAACTTGTCTAAAATGAGAACCTGATGCCTACTTATATATTTATAAATTCTTCCAGCTGAACTTCAAGTTCAAATTAGTGCAATTGACTGGCTGGGAATTTGCTACCCTTAGTTCATTCAAATCTCTTCTTTTGGGCAAGCTCAAGCTTAAAAAAAAGGAAGACAAACAAAAAATCCAGTGATACTGACCATATGTTCATATAAGAGAGAAAAATAACAGTTATTCTAACAAGAGAAAAATAAATTAAAAAGCCATAATTTTTAAACATTATGAATTATTGTATATATAAAGACATAAAATTAGATATATAACATATAAAATGACAAATACTTTAATTCAGAAAATTTATGGTATCTTTCATTAATAGAATTTGTCTCATTGGGATAAATGTATTTAGCTAAAGATTAGATAAATTTCATTTAACCTTAGCCAGTTAAACATACAAAATGTCTGAGGATTTATTTTGATATAAAAGACATGTCATACATATATGTGTGTGTGTGTGTGCATACATACACACAATATACTTCAAAATACCTTAAACCAGTAAAAAAGAAAAAATGTTGATTTAAACAAAAACAATCAGATTTAGATTAAAACTTGAATTTCCATACTACTAATAATTAGAGCTGTGACAATACGCTTTTATTATTGATTTTGCTATTTCTTTTATTTCTATAGTTATTAGTAGGGCTGTGATAATATGCTTTTAAGAATATTCTTGTCACAGCCCTAATGAGTAGGACTTTGGCAAGGATATTCTTTAATAAAAGTGTATTATCACAGCCCTACTAATTATAATCGGTTTGATAATAAAAGCTCTTTAATTCAAATACTGTATCTAAAAATGAGGTTAATAATGTAAAAAAGAATAGGATAAGATGTTGGGTAAGGAAGAGAAAGAAAATTTAAAAAAAACCCTGGATAAGATGATTAATCATGTGCGACTTTCTTGAGAAAAGATGAAAGCTGAGAAGAATCAGAAGGAATCTGAGTCAGCTGAACCTCTTCTTCTAGACTGTTGTCAGTCATATCTGCAATATGAAAGGATAAAGAATTTAATCAAATCATTCTTGAAAAAGTAATAAAATAGGACTTTTTTTTTTTTTACATATTTGCTCATCAAATGTAGACCAAGAATTTAAAAGATTTATACATAAATGCAATTCATTTTTTAAATTCATTGGGATTTAACTTGATGTTTCCTGCCTTTTTCTTTTCCTGTTTTTCCATTTTTAAACTAGATTGGGAAAAGAAATTCTTCCTCTCCTTTATTCTTTCTATCTTCTGAAAGACCGTAATTGTCCATCTCTCCCTAAACATAAATTAAGCCAGTCAAATAATAAAATATATGAGGAAATTGTAATGTTTATTTATTTCCATTCCTACAAAGAATCATTTTAAGGATTTCAAAATAGATGTTCATAATAAAACTGAATAAAGTATTAAAGTCAACATTAATTTTTCTTTAAATGTAAACAAACAATATTTTAATGCATTTAAAAATATTTTTGAAGACTTTTGTCCTAATCTTTTATAGTTGTGGTTTCCTTCCGTTTCTGCCATCTTATTCCTGGCCTTCGTCAAGTGTTTAAGTGCCACCACAGATAGTAATTCTGAATATATGGTAACGAGACTCAGAGTTCCCATTTGGGATTGTATTTAATCACCTGATAAACCATCTTGAATGTTGAAAAACCAGCCTTTCTTGAGGATTTCTGCTTGATTACAGGGAAAGAGGAAGGAATGTTAATTTTTTTTTTTTTTGGTTTACTTGCCAAAAGTTTCTAAAATTCAAATAACTAAATAAAAGAGTTTTGCAGAACTATTGAGAACGAAATGATAAAAACCATTAGCGTAATCCAACTGCTGTTAATAGTCTGCTAGGTCATTATTTTAACATATTTTGAGATATCTTTAAAAAAAAAAAAAAAAAAAATTTTACTGGAAAGGTACTTACCATCAATAATTTGTTTAGTTTTATGAGAGGGGGCATATAGGGAGAGCAAGCCAAATACATAGACGTTCCACATTCCATAGACTCCTATTGAAAAGTAAAATTAATGCATATATTAGAAAAAAAAACAAAAAAAACTTAATGCCAAATTTGATTAAAGGAGATGAAATACATTACATTTTCCAGATTATAGATATCTTAAAGCTCCTTATATTTTTGTAAATTCTATGTCCAAAAATTTGTGAGTTATTCCTTCATTATAAACATTAATGAACTTTTATATGCTTATTCAGTATAGTTCTAAAGTTTCACAATTTGTATTTATCAAAATTCTTGCATTTAATGAATCTCCATTGATTATTTATAATCTTTGCACAAGTTACCCAATCTTGCCTTAAAAACTTAAAGGGGCATTCACCATCAATAAAAGTTTATTTCATGAATCAATAACTCTTTAACTAAAGAGAAAGTAAAAAAAATATTCACACTTTTGACACAACATATCTTGAGAATAAAGTACTGATCATATTCGACTTACTTCACATCATAGAATACTTCTGACATTAATTTTATAAAATCTTTTTCAAAGCTTTAATTTATGTTTCTTAGAAATAATTTTGGTGCAAGATATAATCTAATAAAAATTATATATATTTTAAAGAAATGCATTTAAAATTTTTTCATTTATTTAAAAGTTCCTTTTCTTTTTATTTTTTTAAAAATTGGGTTGTAAAAGAGAAAGAGAGAAAAATTAGGCTTACAATAACCAAGTATATGTAAAAGCTTTCGAGATTTATGTAGAAAGAAAGGATAAAAACAATTAGCATAATCCATCTTCTGTTAATAGTCTGCTAGGTCATTATCTTAATATTTCTGAGATGTTTAAAAAAATGTAATTAAAAAATATAAATCAAATTAAAGCTTCATGAAAACAAAAAAAAAGGTTGTGTGTGGAGCTATTTAATAATGTGGAGCAAAAATTAAATAAATAAAAAAATATATATTTTAAAGAAAATTGAATAAAACTGAAGCATATATATAAAAATTTCTTCAATTCTTTATCTCTCTCTCTTAATTATTACCGGTGAAGAAGGCACTTGTATATTCCAAAGCAGGTGATTCTTCTCCCCATTTCCATTGACCTTCACTAACTTGACTAATGATGAAAAAGATCACAGTCAAAGCAGCACATACCAGTGTAGCCAACATTAAGAACTTGAATCGGTAAATCAGGCCCTGTAACAAATTTGGAAAAAAAAATGGCTTGAAAATGTGTGGAGACTATACATATGTATTATTATTATGTTATATTCCAGAATATCCACAACAGATAATATTGGAGAGAATATCAATAACAAGAGATCTTAATGGAGCAAGATAATTAATGGTGCAAAAATTTGAATATTGCATATTTGGTTCATAAAGTTGGTATTATTATAAGAGTTAAGTTTGTGTTCATTTTGCTGGATTAACTTTTTTAATATAATTCTTGAGAAAGGAAAAAGGTTTTTTATAATTTTTGAAGGTTCATCAAAGTAACTTCAAAAGCAGAAACAATTACATATATTGCCACCTTTTAAAAGGGCAACAAGGAAAAGTGTAACAAGCACAATTCATTAACCCTCATTATAAGAACAAAATTTTTTTTTCTCAACTATTTTAAAAATTTTATTAAAAATCTGAAACAATAATTAAGTTCTGTGATAAATATTCTCTAAAAATTTGTCAGTTTTAATCAATTTTTTTAGCCATTGTTTTTTTAGGGCATGATGAAGTATCTATCAAAATGAAACTTCATTTTTTGGAATTCTCAAATATAAAAAAAAAGTTTTTTCTAACTTTCTTTAGAATCTAAAAATTTTATTAAATTTTTTTTTTTATATAAAATCAGTTATCAAAGTTCATGCATACCTGATAATATTTTCTCCTGGAAGTACTCATGTGAGGCAATACAGTCTTCTTAACGCTTATGGTTCTAAAAACTTTAAAGATCATGTAACAGAGGAAAATGAAATAAAGGCAAGCTGCAACTCCAGCAAGAATGACAGAACCAAGCTGAGGAGGATTTAAAGAAAACATACTTAAATTGAAATAAATCAAACATTTAAAAGTCATACCATTTCCACCAACTAAGTACAGATGTTGCACATTTGAGAGAATTTAATAATGCAATTTTTAATAAAATTGGTGGCAGTGAATATTGTTCCATTAAATAAGGCAAATTGTAATTAGTCAGATTTTGGGACAAAAAAGGCAAAAATTCAGCATCAAAATTGTGGATTAACCAATTATAAAGACCTCAACTTTTACATTGCATTAAAAGGTGATTATTTCCTTTTTAGTGACAACATGGCCTTAAATGAAGAAACTGTTAGAATATCCAAAAGTGAGCAAGAAAAAAGAAATAAATGATAGAATTCACTAAGATCATTATTGTTTTGGCTTTCAGATAATTATTCTTAAGAACAAAAGAAAATAAATGACTGACAAAGTAAAGATTTAAATTCAATTTTTTTTTTAACCCTTTCAACCCTAACTTATCAAAATTACCAAGTAGTCACTCAGAGCTGTTATATCAGTGGAACAGATTAGTGTCAAATTATTGGTATGTCTTCTGTTACCTTATGTCTTCAAGGCCAATTTATCGGCCCTGTAGGGTCTAAAGGATTAATAGTGGGTTTTTTTGTTTTTTTTTCAATAATTATTTTTCAATTACAACAAAAACAAAATTATTCAAAAGGTTCAGATCTTTCAAGTAAAAAATATCTTAAAATTTTATTTTAATAAATGATACCATTTAATATGGGCTCTAACAAATATCCAGGCTACATATTTAAAATAAATTAGAAGAGCAATATTTCTGCAATTGAACCACCATTAAATGGTACCATTTGCAAGTTCCTAAATTATTACAGATGAGTTACTAATCTTCAGTTAACAGGCCTCATCTAGGTTTAGAAATCAGTGTTATCCTTACACTTAGAAGAGTTGCTTCCAAAACTCATCAAGTAATTCATCTGCATGTCTAATAATAAAAAACAGCTTTACTGTTGATGTTGAGCTCTTTATTGAAAAATAATGCAGACAAAATACGACCATTACAAACTCCTAGAATATGTCCGAGAAAAAGAAAGATATTTGCCTTGCAATTTTTTTTCATACATTTAGGTTTTGTTTATTTTCTAATTAGTATGCAAATCTGTTATTGGTCTAGCCATTTTTTTGTACAAAATTTAAATTCTAATAAACTAGAACCAACCAACAATTAACATTCAATATGACTATTTTCATAAAGCAGTCAGAAAGTGTGGCATCAATAAAAAAAGGATACAGCCAAATTTGTTCCAATTTTTGTTGCCCATATACTAAAGAATGGGTTTTTCAGCTGGACACCCCTGAAAGTTGAAATAAAAACAAAAATAATATTTTTTTTTAAAGAATTCAATCTCAAGTAAAATTTAATTGAAAAAAAAAATTTACTTGAATTTCAATGATTTATTTCAATTGTATTTAAAATTAATATTGATTTAACTTGACTGGAAGAAATCTTATTAATTAAAATTTTATTTAAAAGAACTGAGAAATAATCATTGTGGGAAATATTTGTTTTGATCTAATGAAATGCATAAACTTTATCTAAAATTAAGACAAAACTAAAAAGAATAGACAATTTTTTTAATACAAATTTGTTTCTACATAAAAGTATAAGATTTACTAACTCAAAAATAAATGGAACCAAATGAGGATGTATCCAAGAGCAGAAGATTAAAAAACCTAAGAAATTAATAAAATAAGAAAATACCTTTCACACATTTCAAATACAAACAACATAACACATCCAAAACCAACAGCAGCAAGATGCTTCCAATATGTTGACACTCTGTTTCTGTCAACTTGATCCTTTAAGAGAAAAAAAGAAATTCTGAATTATCTTAGTATTTTAACATTTTCAATATTCATAACAAGTTGGGTTCAGTTTTAAACAACTACTCTAATAAAAATGTTGTGTCTCCATAATTTTATCAACTCCACTTCTGAGAGCATAATTCATTTCAGACCCTCTTTATCATGAAGCTGTGTAATCAGAACATTCCAGATTACTGGTTCCTAGGGACTTCGCACAAAGTTTTAAGACCCTACACAATCGTTTTAATTGCAGTATGCTAATTTATACATTATATTAAAATAATAGAGCAACCGATCCTCATTCTCTAATTTCTTTTTCAAACTTTCCTTCTATTTTCATGTAATAGGATAGAATCTAATGACATACAAAATATACTAAGTAATATTTTGAATTATGCCCAACTAAAGACTATGCAGTTGTTAAATAAAAAAAAATTGAATTACTTACAATCATGTGTTCACCAACAAAGATTAACCAAAATGAAAGTAAAACTGCATAAAAGACTCCTTGTCGTATATCACTTAAAAGTAACATAAATGGCATATTAAGCCAGAGTGTCATCCATTCCAATGGCACTGAAATTAAAAATTTTAAAATAAAATAACACAATAATAGTAAATAATAAAATAAAGTTATAAAATTAGGCAATGTTGATATGAAGGAGAACATTTTAAAATAAATAAAGACAATCAAATATTTATAAATAAAATAGTTTTGCAATCCCCCCCGCAACTACAAGTCTTTGTCTTGTCAGGAACAAATAAGAACCAACAGAATGCCAAATCAACCACTGGCCCACCAGTCAACCTGTTGAAGGACTGATCTTTACTACCAGTGTTATTTTTTGTTTAGAATGTCCTTTTGCTTATCAGCAGGAGGTTTCACTTTAGAGCCATATAAAGTAACAGGTATACATTAAACCACTGCCTTTAGAGTTCTCAATCGACATATGTATGTATTAAACATCCAGATGAGTAAGAAAAATAGATGAAAAAATAATAATAAGATATTTAAATAAATGAATGTTAACAAAAAAATCACTTATTTTACAAAAAAAGAAGCAAGCAAGTCTATAGAAGAGATTAAAACTTTAAATTCATCAATTGTTTAAATTACTTTTTTTTGGGGGGGGGGTTTATAAAATTGTTATTAGTTATAAATTCATACTAGTTTAGAAACATTTTTGCAAAAATTTTAATAACTATTTAAAATTTGGTAATAAAATAAAAAAAAAAGTTTATACTTACAATTCAAAGTTGACAGAGCGATCCCAAGAGAAAATAGAGTCCTTAAAACAAAAGTAAAAAATTATAAATAATTAAAAAAAAAAAAAAATAGATAAATAAATAAAAATAAATTTCACCTAGTCAGAACTTACAACAAATATCATTGCATTCAATTGGAAATGACTAATTGTAATTGCCTATTTCTTCAGTTCAAAAAATTAACACAAAAATATAAATTCAAAGTTCAAGGTTATGATTTTATTTTATATGCTATTTACCTAAAAGAACAGAAAATATTTACAGGTTATGATTAACTAAGTATTATACAAATAATAATACATTTAAACATCCCATCTATATTGAATTCATTACACATATTGTCTACACTTCTCACTTAACTATTCAATAAGGTTTTGTAAATTATGCTTTTTGCATAGCAGTGATAATTCTGCTAAAGTGTAACATTAAAATAGATCGCTGTTCCACAATTTAGAAATAGCTATTTACAATGGAAAAAAAAGTCACTTACCTCTCCAGTAAATTGGGTCCACGTTCAAGCATCATGATTCTGCGCCAAAACCAGACCAAGCAAGGAAGAAGTAGCAAGAACATCACTGTTTTCAATGATAACCAAACTTTTGTAAACCCACCAGTTTGGCTAATTGCCTATAAAAAGGGAAGAGAGAAAAAAAAAATGGATAAAACTTAAAGAATAGGAATATTTGTTTTTTTAATTACTGTGTAAGGAAATAAAAAGAGAGAAAAAATCTAATGAGCTAACTTAATGTGATGTAAATATTTATGAAAGACAACAATTTCATACTTGGTTTCAACTTGTTAGAATTTGTTTTTAAACTGAAGTTTTGAATCAACTGAATCATTAATTATCACTTAAAAATGATAAAGAAAACGTTTTCTTATATGCATTTGCAATGATTCTAATGAAAAGAATACTAAAAATAGGAGGTAAACCACTAAGTTTAAGGAGTTTAATATTTAAGACAACTATAGTAATAAATTCAGAAGTGTATGTTGAAATTCACATCACTTAACATTAAATTGTATCTAAAGTATTTAAATTAATGCCAAAAGATAAGGATAAAAACAAAATTAATTTCTTTACAGCTTTTTTTAAGGGGGGGGGGACTAAATAAAAAACAAAACAAAAACAAGCTAATGTTCAATTGAAAGAGAAAGAAAAAAAATGGAGAAAAACATAAATGAAGTGCAAAAGAATTTTTTTCATTCCCTCATACCTAAATGACAACTAGCCAATTAGAATAGAAATCAAAAGTTAAAGCTTTACTCTTAAATTTACAAATTATAATAACTACTAATTATCATAAGTTATAGAAGGTCAATATTCTAATTTTTACATAAAAAGGTTATATAAATAAGTTTATCTAAATAGAAAACCTTTTTATTGAATAATTTCTTCTGAACATTACAAGATGTCCTTGACAAGAAAGTGCAAAAACAAACAAAAACAAGTAAACAACAAAAAAAAAGCAAAGAAAAAAAATTAAGCAAAAATTACTTTTTTTTATACTTACAAACAGCCAGATATCTTGCAATTTTCCAATACCCAAATTTGTAATCTTGTGTTCATGAACAGGAATTCGAATATTCACCAAATAATAATCATAATGACAACTTCCCAACTCGAAAAAGGGCAATATATTGCATTTATAGTGATTTTGTGGTTTTTTCTAAACAAAAAAATAAAAAATGGTTTTAAAAGGCATAAAATTTTTAAAATCAATTTGCAAATACCAAAAAAAAATCTCATTGTAAGTAGGGCTGTGACAAGAATCTATTTTTATGTAAGCATATTCTTTGCATACAGAATATTCTTTTAACAAAAAGCATATTTTTTTTCAAAAAAGAATAGTTTTTAACTTTTTTAAAAATGCTTTTTGTTAAAAGCATATTCTGAAAAAAATAAAAAGGATATGCTTTTAACAGAAAACATATTC
>JAUZSX010308192.1:0-12465 GCA_034780655.1 Idiosepius hallami | reverse complement strand
TAGCAAAATTTTAACATAAATAAAAGTGCCCTGATGAAGGACAATACCCGAAACGCGTTGGCACTAATACACATTCAGGTTTTTTGTTTTTTCTAACATTTTTCTATCATATATATATATATTTTTTTTTTTCAAAGATTTAAAATACAAATAGTTTTTTTTTCAGAAGACATGTTTTCAAACAATTTGATGTTCCAGACTTTACTCCAGGGAGCCAGCAGCAGGTCTTTTAGTGATGGATAATTATGATTAATCATTTTGAAGTCTACCTTTCTTCCTTAGCATTCCTTTGGAAATATTATGTTTATGTTACAAATAATACAGAATATAATTTTATAACTTTTGGCACAATTACATTAAATAAAAATGATTAAATCTTTTTTTTTTATAAGATTTAGAAATATATATCTTTTAAATAAGGATTAGTCAAATAGCAAATAAATTGATACAGACGACTACGACTACTGACTGATTACTTCATTTGTATTGAAATTTTAAAAAGATAATTCAAATTTTTAAATGTAAGAAAAATTTTAGTTTTTAAATTTAAATGTTCATTTTTTTTATTAAGTGGATGGGGGACAGACAGCTTGCTTACATATTTTCCATCCTTCTTGAATTGACTTTTTTTATGAATGTTTTTTTTTTTGTGTGTGTGTGGGTGTGATCATACATGATGACCTATTGACCTACACCTATTAAAGGAGTTTTCTACTTGAATTTAATATAGAACCAGGAATTGATATTTCTAAAATTATTTTTGTCTCCTTTAACCTCACGTTAAAAAATGGAATATCATTAATAGAAAATTAATATGTTTTAAAACCGCAAAAATCCCTTAATTCTGAAGTGGACGACGACGAGTACGACCAACAACAACCAATACTTTCTTATAAGGTATTTTTTTTTATGTTTTCAAAATTAAGCATAGGGTCAGTTTGCTGGCTTTTCTCAAAAGTTAATAATTTAAAAATATACTATTGCCATATTATTTTGTATTTTTATTTTTGAGATGAGGCTTTTTCATAACCGGGGTTTTGACTTTAAAGCGAGTTTTTCTTCATCTTGGTAATTTTTTTGTGAAAAAGCATCATAAAAAAACTATCAAGATGAGGACATAAGTCCTCAATAAAGTTAATACTCAGATTATTATGTTTTTATTCTTATTTTTTGTTATATCGTTACGACGTTATGACAAGCATTTTCAAATAAAAATATGGTTAAAAAATTTAATTATAAATTTTACATCAAATTTAAGTTTTAAAAGATTTAATTTTTTAAAAAAACTTTTTAAATATATTTTTTCTAAAAATTTACAAATTTAAAAAGAATATTAGAATGAATGTGACCAGAAAAAAGTGGAAATTGAAAAAAAAAACATTAAGGGTAGAGTTTTGGAACAGAGGCGGGTGTGTATGTGGTGAGTTCTCGGCAACTTTTTCTTTTCTGTCTAGTTTTTAGTTGTTGATTGACTTATTGTTACTAACAGTAAAATTCTTATGGCAATTAATTTATATGACGGGTAATGATGAATGTGACTCTATAATTCGCCTTCAGTTTTCTTTTAATGTGTTTTTTCTATAGTTGGATTGTTTATGTGGTGGGAACGGTCGAACATAATGATGACGAAGAGAGAGAGAGCAGTGTCCAGTGAGAGCATATTCAATTCACTTTTTTACACTTAAAAAGGAAAATTTATCCAAAACTCTACCCATTTTTAAATAAATATAAGTTTACATTTTTTTATCAAGCAATTAAATTTTGTATATTTTATGAAGTTTCTCAAGTTTGATTTAAAATCTTTTTTTTTTTTAATTAAAAAAAAAAAATATATATATTTTAAATTAACCCCAAAACCAATTATTTTTGTTTTTGTTAATTTACAAACAAAAAAATATGTGCCTCGGTCGGTCGGTCGGTCGCCCTTACTAAAAAGGGTGAAGAAATCTTTTTTTTTTCTTCTTTTTTTTTTAAGAACCCATTTTTTCTAAAAGAGCTTTTCTACGTCTGGCATTCTTTTTTCTATCTAAAAAATTTTGATGATTTCTTTTCCACACCTCGGCATTATTTCTATCCGATCGAAGAATACAACTAAAATCAAATTCGTTCAGGGACGGAATAATGGTAAGCACTGTATTTCGATAATTTTTTACACCCTCGATCGGGTTGCCATGTAAGGTAAGTTTTTTCAGGTGGGTCGCCGGGCGCAGGTTCTCAACCTGCGACAAAGCCTTTATACAATTTCCGTGCAAGTACAAAATCTGCAGGTAGGGCAAATCGCAAAATATGACAGAGATTTCGGTCAACCTGTTAAAGGACAAGTCCAGCCACGACATGTATAAAGGTTGCAGAAACAAGGACGTTAAAATGGTTGGCAAACCGTCAACAGTCGTTAAAGAATTATTGTTCAAACGAAGGCACTTGCTTCTAGATTTGGACCTTTTGATGGGTTTAGGAAAATCTCCCTGGGCGTTTTCTGTGGTTGTGCTCTCTGTACTGGGGGACATGTTGGTGTATTCGTTTGAAGAAGCATCATCAGTGACAGTGATGTCTTCGTTATATTTCTTTTTATCACTTGGTTGTTGTTGCTGTTGAAGTGTTGTTTGTTGTTTCTGTTGTATCAATAAAATCTCTTCTTCCCCGTCTTCGTTTCCTTTTTTTATGAGGTCCTCGATTGCTTTTAATCGTCGAAATGAAAAATCTAAAGGGCTCGCATCATTTCTGTTAGATGAAGGTGCATTATTTATTGACCGGAGGGGGTAAGTCGAATTCTCCATTTTATTTTATTTTTTTTTAATAATAATTTTTTTTTTACGTTCATTTACACGTCACAGCAACGTAATTAAATGAATTGAATTATTTACCTTGTTAAATGATGTGGATCTCCTCTTGTCTTTTTAAATTATTTAACTAGGTGTAAGAATACCGATATAGGTAAATCGAAGAGGTGGGCGCGGGTGGCGGCCACATGTGTATAAAAACGAATTAATTTTTGTTTAGTCCGTCTTAGTGATGATGGACGATTTTTTGTTGCTGTGGTTAGTGGCTGGACTGACTGTTAACAAAATCATTTCGTTTGTTTATTTCATGTTGAAATAAACGCAAGAAAACAATACATTGTCAAGTTAAATACCTTTTTTTTTTCTTAATTATTTTCCTTTCATTCGTGTTTTGAAGCTATAACTTGATTCAGGTCAATAAATAATAAATACCCTCTGTCTCCTGTTGCTGTTAACAACCGAAGTCTCGGTTGAATAGTAAAGTAAGATAAAACTAATAAAACGGGAAAGAGAAAAAAAGTGCGGCCGCGGCGCCAATTACAAACTGAATTCAACAAAGTGATTTGATTGGTTGAAATTCTTAACGGACACTTTGGGCAAATATTTATATCAACAATTGAGTTTAAACCACGAAAAAATCATCTTTAGTGTTCATTTACGGTCTCGTAAGCAACAGGAATAGTTGACATTTTACAGTAAATTAATTTTATGATATTAAATTTATGAAATAAAGAATTATAATAATAATCATTAGTTAACATCAATGATTTTTTGCTATTAATGCAGGAGAGGAACGAATTTTCAGGTTGTTTAAAAAATGGAATGAAAATTTATTTTTGAAGTAATGCTTAATGCTACAAACGGAAAACAGAACTAACCGACTTAATGTTTTAATGAAAACATAAAAGAATAAACACAACAATTTTTATTAACAAAAGAAAGAAAGAAGTAAGCAATACAAACTTATTATTTTTTTAAAAGACGAACAAAACTTCTTTTTTTTTTAACGAAAGATCAAAAGGCAATATACAACAACTGACATTTTTTAACGGACATAATAAAAATGTAATCAATTATTGGACTTTTATAACTCCCTACAAACACACCATGAAAAATTTGCGCTTAAGTTTAATGATGGTTTGGTTTGTGGTTTAATAGTTCGTTGTTGCTTACTTTTTCTTCTGTCGGTTGTTATTAAAATTTGTTTAGTTTAAAATATTAAGTCGATTAACAGTTACTTCCGTTTTCTGTTCGTGGCATTACATTAAAAATTCCCATTCTATTTTTTAAACAACCCGAAAATTCGTTCCTCTCTTGCATTAATACCTAAATGGCACTAGTGGAGATTAGAGATTCGCGTTGAAAATGTGTTTTGACACGCTCCCCAAAGACTAACACTACGCATGCGTGTTCTTTTTCGTTTATGTCAATTTTCACGACATTTTCGCGATAATTTCTCACTTTTACAAATTGTAAAAGTGTGAAATTATTTTTTTTAAATAAATAAACATTTATTGTAAAAGTGAGAAATTCTCACGCAAAACGCACACACATGTCGTTAAAATTTTTTGTTGTAATTTTTAAAAAAATATGGAAAAAAAGTTTTAATTAACCAAATTAAGTAAAAAAAAATATGTTTGTAAAAGTGAGAAAATATCGTGTTCATTGTCGCATTCATTGCATTACCAAAAATTATCATTTTTTTCTGAATCAAATGAATTCAGTTATCAAATTAATTTATTTTAATTTTTTCAAAATTACCATTTAATTTAATTCAAGTCATTTTCATTACTTTCATTAACCAACTAAATTGCCGATGTAGAACCGATGCTCTTTCCTCTGTACAAAAAGCTAAAATCTATCTATTCCCTAAAATGCAAAAGGACCGGCTGGGTATTAGCATCCAAAACTAAGAGACAAAATTTTAAAACCTAATAATTTTAGAAATAACCACCGTAAAATGCTGAAATTAGGACAACTAACTGGTAGTCCTTACCATCCATAATAACATACTAAAATTTGAACTATTTGCAAAGGACAGAAAAAAAAAATAATAACAATTATTTATTTATTTATTTTCAAATTTAGAACGTCCAAAAGTAAGGGACAAAATTTAGAAAAACAATGTTCCTTAGTTTTGGACGCTACTGTATATTCTATGAGTTCTATTTACGTGAGTTCAAATTCCAGTCAAAACCACTACATTCACATTTAGCTGCCTCGGACAGGTGTGTGGTTGGTGGCCCGGGCGTCGGAGCGGACCCCGACGCCCGTTGTTAATTCATCAAAGCCGATATATCGGCCTTCTAGGGTCCTGGGGCTGGTTAGTTTAAAAAAAATAATTGGTTATTTTACTTGGGTGACCTGGCATTTTCTTTTCGGGAATTATCTTGGATAGGATTTTATTTTATTTTTTTGGACAGAATTCCCAATAAACGTCTTGTTGACGCAAATGGAAATTCCCGCGTTGTTTTCATCCGGCTTTGTCGCAGATGTTTCAAAAAATGTGATTCCACTTACTTTAATTCTTTATAAGTCAATGGCCTTGACAGGTTGAGATGTTGCCGCTGCCTGCAGGCTAACCAGACCAGACCAGACTAGACCTGACCCAGACAAAATAGCTACTTACAATAAATCTCCCTGCCTTCTCCAAATTCTTCAGGGCATGAAAACAATTGAAAATTTCTCTTTCTTTCTTTTTCTTTTTTTTCTTTCTTTTTTTTTTTCTTCCTTTCTTGGTTTTTCTTTCTTTCTACTTTTTTTCATTTCAACATTTCACTTTTCTTTTGACAAATTCTCCTCTCTTTTCCTTCTTTCTTTCTATGTTCTTTCCTTGCGAGTTTTTTTTCTTTACTTTATATTTTTTAATTTGTCTTTCTGTCTCTCTTTCTAACTATCATTTTTTTTTTATTTCTGTCTGTCTGTCTCTCTTTCTTTTTTTTTTATTTCTGTCTTTCTTTTTTCTTTCTTTCTTTTTTCTTTTCTTTCTTTCTGACTATCTTTTTCTTTCTTTTCTTTTTGTTTCTGTCTGTCTTTCTTTTTTTTCTTTCTTTCTTTTTTCTTTCTTTCTTTTTTCTTTTCTTTCTTTCTAACTATCTTTTTCTTTCTTTTCTTTTTGTCTCTTTCTTTCTTTCTTTTCTTTTTTCCTTTTTTTCTGACTGCCTTTCTTTCTTTTTTTTCTTTCTTTCTTTCTTTATTTGCACACTTCTCTAAACAACAACCATTTCCTCCTCACCATTCCTTCTTTTTTTTTCTTTACATGGTTTTTTTTTCTTTACTTTTTAACTATTTTCAATCTTTCTTTCTTTCTTTCTTTCCATCCTCTTTTATTTTAGTTTTTTTTTCTTTCTTCTACTTTCTTTAACAACTATTTTTCAATTTTTCTTTCTTTCTTTTTTATTACTTTCCTTTTCTCCTTGTACTTTTCTTTTTACATCCCTCTCTTCATCTTTCATTCTATGTTCTTTCCTTTCTTTATTTACTATTTTCCAATTTTTCTTTTTCTTCCTTTCTTTCTTTCTTTCTTCCATTCTTTCTCTCTATACTTATTCTTTTATTTCTCGGTTTCTTTCATTCATTCTTTCTTTCCTTCTTTTATTCGTTTTTTCCCTATTTCATTCTTTCTTTCTTCCACTCTTTCACTCTTTATTCTTTTCTTTCTTTCTTTCTTCCACTCTTTCCCTCTATACTTATTCTTTTATTGCTCTGTTTCTTTCATTCATTCTTTCTTTCTCTCTTTCATTCATTCTTTCTTTCCTTCTTTTATTCGTCTTTTCCCTATTTCTTTCTTTCTTTCTTTCTTTCACTCTTTAATTATTTTTTTATTTCTCTCTTTCTTTCTCTCTTTTTTCTCTCTTTCTTTCTTTCTTTCTTCCACTCTTTCCCTCTATACTTATTCTTTTATTGCTCTGTTTCTTTCTTTCATTCTTTCTTTCTCTCTTTTATTCATTCTTTCTTTTATTCTTTTATTCGTTTTTCCCTATTCCATTCTTTCTTTCTTTCACTCTTTTTTCTCTTTATTCTTTTCTTTCTTTCTTTCTTTCTTTCTTTCTTTGCATCATCTTTGAATTCACTTTTATCTACTTTACTTTCTTATACAACTATTTTTCAAATTAATAAATTATAGTTTTTCTGAAACATCACAGGATTATTGATAATATATTGATTTATTAAGAGAAAGAAGAAAGAAGAACAAAAGGAAGAAATGAAAGAATTAAAAGAGCAAGAACAAGCAATAACCGTTAAACATTGATCAGCCTAAAACATCAATTAATATAATATAACAAAATAATCCACAAAAACACAAGAACTCACAGAGACAGGCACAAAAAAAGACCACTAGTTTGATAATGGAGTTATATCTCCGAAATATCAACAGTGACACAACGGCGCTGAAGGCAGCTGAAGGCTGCAACAGAGGATGGCCTCCAGTCGTCATGGTTCTCTCCGTGCCATTGGAACAAGGCCAACCTCTGCCAAGGAGTCGTGTGTTGACTGCAAGTGCATCAGTCTCCCCACGTTAAAAGACATCATTCACAGGCGTCCTCCACGGAAGGCTCCACAGATCCAAGACGGAGGACAGTCATACTCGACATCGAGTGACATCGCCAAGACGGAGACAATATAATAAAGAATTTACAAAAGATCAACACAACAAAAAAGGAATACAAAATTTATTTCAATAATTATCAATCAATCAATCAAATAAATAAATATATTTTAATTAACCCTTTTGACCCTAAGAGGCCGATATATCGGCCTTAGTAACTAAAAGCAAAAATAGACACACTGACATTTCGAACCAAATATTTTTCTTTAATACTAAAGCTCTGAGTGACTACTTAGTAATATTGCTAAGTCAGTGTCCAAAGGTAGAGGTTGAAATATCATTGTGTGTGTGTGTGTGTGTGTGTGTGTGTGTGTGTCTTCTTTTGCCTTAAGTCGCCAAGGGTTTAAAGGGTTAAAAATATTTTAAAGTAATTAAATAAATTAAATAACTTTAAACCCACACAAAAAAATTAAATACAAATGAATTGTAATAAATAAAGAATCTAAATTATTTTGCAAAAATACATGAGGTTTAAATACAAATGTATTTTTATTTATTTTCTAATTGCACCCGGCTATGCCAGATATTTCGTGTCGATGTCGAGCATTTTGTCGTTTCGGGTCCTCCGTCGTTTTTATTGGCAGATTGTTGGTTGTTGTCGAACAACGTCGTTTCTTGTTAGCTTGTTAAGCATGGCGGAAGAAAATAACGTGAAAGATGCGGACGAGTTGGAGAAAGAGCATTTTGTTAGAATTGTGAATGCTTTCAAATATTACAGGTGAGATATATAAATGATTATTAATTGTTTGGAATAAAAAGTAAAAAGGGGAGAGATCTAAGTCGGCAAATATCCGATTAAACACGAGGTTGGTTGGTTTGGTTGCTGCCGGCTTTTGTGACAAAAAAAAACTTCCTTTATTTTTTTGGCAATTGAATTTTTCGAAATGCTTGGAAATATATTTTATCAGTTTTTCGATTTGATGATAAAAAATCCAAAATTAATTCGAGAAAATAAGATAAAAATTCATTATTATAAAAAAACATTATTCATTTTTCTTTGTTTATTTTTAAATATTTAATTTATTTTCTGTATTCAGTTCTGTCGAAAAATGAATTCGTGCGTAAAATGAAAATTTGTGTTGATCATTAATGATTTTTATTTAACATTTTTCATTAAATTCTGGCCCTTTTTTGTCATTTTTAAGTCATTTTAATTCTTTATTTCGGTTTAAGAATTATTAATCCAGTTTATGCATTAAATAAATTAATTTTGCAAATGAATTAATTTAACCAAAAAGAAAAAAAGTTCGAATCTGTTATGATGTTTTGTTTATAAAAACAAAAGAAAAAAATGGTTTTTATTTTAAATTTTATTTTATCAAAAAGAGCTTTTTTTTCTTTTAAAATCTAATTCAAATAAAAAAAAATCTTTTTCAAAACAATCATTTCTAAAAATTTGCGAGTGTGGCCAATGTTTACAAAACAAATTTATTGGGATTTACAGATTTTTACAGAATATATATTTTTTTTAAATAAATATATTTTTTAATGAAATTAAGAAATGTTTAAATTAGAAATGTTTCAATTTAGCATTTCTTCAATATTCATTTTTGAAAAGTCCATTTAATTTTAAAAGAAATATTGCATAAAAAAATATTTTTCCTGTTTTAATTTAAAAAAAAATCAGAATTTCATTTAATCAAATCCAAAATAAATATTTGTCTGTGTGTGTGTTTTTGTCTGTTTTATTAGAATAAAAATCGGGAAAAATAAAAATCTTTTTTATTTTGGAGAAAAAATGTCTTTTCTCGTTTTTAAGGAAAAAAATAATCTTTTTTTATATAAATTCGTAAAAAAAAAATCAATTAAAAACAAAAGTAAATAATTCAATCATTCATTTTTAATACCAGAAAGAATAAGTTAAATAATATTTTTGTTTTTTTAAACTTTAATAAAATAAAAAAAAGGTACTAGTGGCACTGGCACTTGGGCGGATTCTGTGATTTTTAAATTCAATGTTTCTGAGAGAATAATTTATTCATTTAATATTTTAAGAAAGACTTAAGAGAATGACTGCTGACTATAGATTTTATTGATTATTGTTTTTTTCTTTCTAAAACCCCCTTTATTTTACAAGGGAAAAGATGAAGAAGAACTAGTTATACAACATTAATTTCCCCTTTTTTCATGAAATCAACATCGACTCCTCACTCACTCACTCCACCAATCCATTTCTTCTCAACGACCCCATTCTTGCGGTCAGTCCAGTGAATTAAGTTTAATTTGGGAATTCATTAAGATATTTCCAATTATTAGAACAATATTCTAAAAATAAATATTTGAACCAAACTAATTATTTATTTTCTCAAGAAATATGTCAATTCAATTATTACACATTTTAGACTTGATTTATTTGCTTGGTTCGTCCATTGAGTCTCCTTAAATTAAATCCGATTTTTTCTAAATTTAATTTACATTTGTGCTTGTAAAAACAAACGATATGTTTGATGTTTTATATCCTTCAAAGGAAAATAATCGTAAAATTGAAAAATAGTGACAATTTTGTAAATAAATTGAAGAAGTCTAAAATGATAGAAATAGAACCAAAAAGGGAGACAACCGCCCGATTTAATGAGATTTTTACAATAATCGTAAAAAATATTTTTTTCTTCTTTTTTCCTCATTATTTAAAGTATAAAATATTTTGCCTAAAAAATCCTTTTTTTTGTCTCTTCTCCTTTTATTTTGTTGATATATAAATGCACTTTATCACTAAATATTTTTCCTGATATAATCTACTATAAAAAAAATATACACACAGTTTTTTAGTTAAAAAAATCTCAATAATTAGTTGTGAAGAAAAAAAAGGATATTTTAAATTTCTCATTTATTTTTGAAAATAATTTGTTGAAAAGAATTTTGAGAAGATTTTTTTTCAATCGAAATTTAAAAAAAAAATGGATTTTAGATTCTTCTTTCTTTAAATATTATTTTTTTCTATCCTATATTCACCTAAATTTAAATAAAACTTTTTATTTAAGAGAGGGGTTTATTATATTCTGAATTTAACGTTAACCCGTCTTTTAATACAGAGTCATTCCCCCCCCTTTTTTTTAAATATGAAAACTTAAATTTAAATATAATCGTTTATTAATAACAATAATGTGCATAACAAACAACCCTTCATTGTTGTGTTATTGTTAAACAAACAGCGTTTAAAAAAATAATGTGTTGCTTTTTTTCAACATTTCTGTTCGTCCATACTAACTCAATGCGTTTCAGCAGTTTTTTTTTAAGCCTGGTTTGGTTAGGGTCGATAAATTTATCCGGGACACTTACACCGTCAAATCACTTTCTCTTTTTCAAATCACTTATACTTTTTCATTACAAATGAATACGCTTGCTACAATATTAAAAAATATTCTTATTTTTAATAATAATTATTTTTTTGTTTTAATTTGTTTTGTTTTTATCAAGCCTCTTTCTAAAAAAAAAGAATTGGCTGTTTTTTTTTACTTAATTCTTTGAACCCTGATTATAAAAATTACCAAGGGTAGAATCTTATTTTAGGGTCCCTTACTCAAGAAAATATTTTGACAAGGGCAAGTAACTCGATATTTATTTTACTTCACGTAGTATTTAACACCCAAAACTCTATTCCAATCTTACATGGCAGAGTTTTTGTGGCGCCAGAGATGTAAGGAAAATGAATTTGGCTGGATGCTGCGCAATATTGCTGAGTTTTATGAGTTTTAAACACGGATAAAATAAATTCCGACAGAAATGAAAAAAAAAAAAAAACTAAATTGAAAGTTAAAATATTTTTTTATTTTTATTGAACATTAAAAAAGTAAAAAAAAAAAAAAAAAAAACACCCTAACCCAAAACCCACTATTGAAAATTAAATCGTTTTCCAATTATGCCCCTTGTCAAAATACTTTCTGGAGTAAGGGACGCTAAAATAAGATTCTACCCTTCGGATTTCATATACAACCGAACCGGTTTGAGGTGGTGAGAGAGAGGAAAGATTCGATACATACGTATTTCATACAAATCGTCTTTTTTTTTTTTTTTAACTGTTCCTGTATTTTAAAAATGTTTCCTTAAATAATTTAAAATTAATGTCATTTTAGACTAACTTAATAAATATTTACTTTTATCTTAAAATCTCAATAATTAATTGTATTGAAATATCTAAAAAAGAAAAATCAGTTTTTAAAAAAAAAATGTCAGTTCTTGAACACGTGGCTTTTTTTTTGTAAAAAAAGACAGGGCCCACTGAAGCTAATTCTTTTTTTTAACCCTTTCAACCTTAAGAGGCCGATTTATCGGCCCTGACAACATAAAGCTAAAAAGGACAAATATTTTGGCTTTCATAACGGCTAGGAGTGAATATTTAGTAATTTTGATAAGTAGGGCTTAAAAGAGTTATAGATTAACGAATAGTTATTTCGGTGCTTTTTGCAGAACAAGGTAATGGAAAAATTTGGCCAAACCCTAACCAATCAAATTGCTGTCTTACAATCGGTGCAAAGTCCCCGAGCAAAAAAAAAAATTTTTCTTCATTTGCTTGTTCTGCAAAAGCGCCGTTATTTCGTTATTTGTCTTTTTTTCAATTCGAGCAATTAATCCATTATTGAACTCTAAAAGAGCCGATATGTCGGCCTTGATGACCCGAAGAGGAAAAAGAAGATACGAATTGAACATGAACAGTTCAGGTTGCTGTCTAACAACGGGTGCAAAGTCCCCGAGCAAAAAAAAATATTTCTCCATTAGCTTGTTCTGCAAAAGCGCCAAAATGTCTAGGTGTCTTTTTTTTTTGCCTTTGGTTACTAAGGCCGATATATCGGCCATCTAGATTCGATGGGGTTATGGGTTTGTTTACCGCCGAGTCGATTTTTTTTTAGTTTTTTAGACATAGCTTAATAGAACAAAAATGTTTTTAATTTAAAATTTTTTTAAAAGGTTCTAACAAAAAAGGCATTGAGTGCACGAAGAAAAAAAAAAGTTAATTACGAGTAAAAATTCAATAGTAATATTTTTCCTTCTTTAATCTTTTTGGTCCAAGAAGGCCGAAATATCGGCCCTGACAACATAAGGCCAAAAAAAAAAAGACACTAGTATTTTGGCTCTAAT